>JAMPIV010010898.1:49120-320536 GCA_024509875.1 Oreohelix idahoensis
TTAGCTGCCAATGACGATTCTGTCTTTTCACACTGATCACTCGTCTCTGGTCATCTTTGTCGGGTGTAGCTCGTCTTCAAGAAAATCCAAGGAAAGTCTACACAGTCTTAAAGCGTAGGCCACTGATCCCGTCTTGTTCCAGAAATGGTACGTTCTGCTGGTACCACCAATAACTGTGATAGAAGAATAGAAAAGAACGCTCTTCTGAGTATGGCGTTCTCCGACACATAGTTATGTGTCCCCCCTCTTCTATTTCACCATCCCACTTAACTCAGAGTTTACCCTCGATTATAATTAAATTTAATCCCTCGGGATAAAACTTCCTTTATATTTAAACTGAATAGCTTTAGCTTTATATTACATTTAAATGAAAATGCTAAACGTACAGATATAATTTGTTTTACATTTACATCTCCACTGTTTGAAAAGTGTTCACAATATAAATTCATTCATGTTTCATTTACATTTACATTTGTGGAAAAGTTTGAAACTTCAATTAATTAAAATGAATATTTTGACATGGCCATGTACGCTGGTTTAAAGCGTGAAACGTTACATTAATTTTAAAGTGAATATGTTAATAGGGACATTTAAACGGCTTTGAAAATGTAAGTCTTTTTCTTAGAATGTACATCATTTCTTTTCATCTTTCCCTCCCTGCTCCATAGGGAACCTGGAACTACTTTATGCTTTTAGTCCTCTTTACGAAACTAGCAATAAAGCAATCACCAGCCCGTGCAGTGGTGGTTAATGAATCATCATTCTATATGCTGAGGTTACCAGCCTCAAATGACTTTGACATCCAATAGCGAGTTTTACTCAATAAAATTCACATGGTAATATATACATATATATGTTAGTTCACACGTTAGTAATAAAATATGAAATGTAAATCACAACTTATTCCAATCTTGCCTACAGACTTGTCGCACATATGAATAGAAGAGACGAATCGTTCCCTTACAACACGTGTCTGGGATTTCTTTTATTTTTACAATAGATTGCCCCTTCTTACTCCGTGTTTTTTCAGTTTCCTAATTCCGGTGTTCCTTAATAAAATTTGAAAGAGATCGCCTGTGCTTTATAAGTTTTATCTGGTTTTCCAATAAAAGGTCCGGATAACAATTAGGAATTAGGAATCTAGTTCTTCACTCTGGCAAAGGTCTCTTGTGGTCTTGGCGAGCGTGCAAATCACAGAGAAATAAAACTGCGAAAAAGTCAGCCTATATTCATCCCAGTGATTTTATGAGTCTAATCAGAAAGATACAATCATTTAAAATCATGCAGATAAGGTGTGATATTTCAAAATATTCCCACATGAAATAAGGTGCGTGCCTGCAAAGGTCACGTATTACCATATATGGACATCTGATACTTTGCATACACTCTCACCAAGACTCATATTGTCTAAAATGTAATAAATCCATGATTACATTTTAACCATGGACCGAAAACGATTATATCACTCTTGTCTGCTTACAGGTGTCACACAGACAGTAATCTCGTCTTATCAGCGTTTCAATCTAAACGCGTCGGCGACTATCTTATCTCAGCTCCTCGAAGGCTGGGATGACCGGGTAACAAACCGGTGACATATCTGCAAGGAGTGTCACAAAATGTGATATTTATCACCTACAGGGTGATTTGGTAAAATCAAATATCTGCTACTTAGCAGAAAAATAAAGAAAGAAAGAAAGAAGGACAGAAAAGTGCGATAATTTACAGCACAAAATAAAAATCAGTACCACAAATGTACCGATACTGCCGGAGAGAACCAAAGATCAATAGAGGTCGTCCTTGTCGTTACAGCACGACAGCAGTTATGTGTTTTTTGTAGCAATTTATTTTACATCATGAGGTTTCCCGCCCCATTAACAACTTCATATTAGCCATCATTTAGACATAGTTGAACTTGTTTGTCTTTGATCTACCAACACTGAGCTTAAACTCTTGGTGAGATGGTTGAACTCCTTGCCTTGTTTGTCTTTGATCCACCAACACTGAGCTTAAACTCTTGGTGAGATGGTTGAACTCCTTGTCTTGTTTGTCTTTGATCCACCAACACTGAGCTTAAACTCTTGGTGAGATGGCTGAACACTTTAACTAGCATGTCGTAATTGGTACCTACGAAGGTTTCGCAGGGGCCTACCAATAGCACAATTTTAAAAACGTTTTACAACAAAAACCAAAGCACAAACTGAGGACAAATAATAATTGTATATAAGAAAAGATAGCACAATTGCACGAACGCACGTAGTTCTTTGGTTCAGACTTCATGTAGGTGCTACAGCTGTGGAGTTAGTACCTTGCTCATTAAGGAGTGAAATTCATCGTCGCAGGACAGATTATCCATCGCTACTGACACGTAAACACTAATAATACCACCACCACCACCACTTCTTTCTTCTCATCTCTATCTCCTTTTCCTCCTTTTCACACTTGGTTAAATTCATTATATTCACCTTGTTTATAATAATATTACAACTATTTTTATTGTTATTATTGTATTCAATCTCATGTGTTTCTATTGTTCCTTTTCTCATTACTCATAAAATGGTTTTGATTCATAAGTAAAAATAATTATTTATGAAATCTTCACTAGCCCCCGAGGAAGAAGTGCGAAACCTCATCAGAGAAATTGCTGTCAAGCTTAACTTAAATACATACTTGTCTCAACTTCTTGACGGTGAGTCTGGCTAAACTGGCTACATTAACAAATATAGGATTTACTATATATAAACCTCAGGATAACTGAACTATGCAATGTACCTGCAGCTTTACGTTTATTGAATTAGTTACGTTATATACAACGTTTAGTTTAGTGGCCTTTTTACATTTGTTAGAAAATCGGTTTTACTGCATTATTTAATTTATAAACAACATTAGGTTTGCTGAATCTACAACTCAAATGTCAAGTCAGTTTTGACACATGGAGAACAAACAAGACATTACAGGCTTTCAATGCTTGGGTGCTCGCGTGGAACAGAAGGGTTGATATGATATGACTAATATGGAACATTTGACAAGACCAAGACACGTGACAATGAACCACGAGGGGTAGGCCCTGGCGATGAACTGGACATACACTGAGGAAACCTGTTGATAATGTTAGGAAGTCGTTCTGGACCCAGGATCCCCAGCGGAATGAGACGATAAAGTAAAAAAAAAAAAAACACACGGAGAAGAGAACTGAAGACGGAAATAAAAATCCTGAGAAAGACGTGGACAAATCTTGAGCTGATAGCACGTGACATTAGAACATGGTATATGTTTGTTGAAGGCTTATGCTCCTTGGGAAACTGAGTAGTAAAACAAAAAGAATGAATTAATGAGGTTTACTTATTTATTTACTTCCCTTTCTACGCAGTATTTATTTACTTCCCTTTACACACAGTATTTATTTACTTCCCTTTAAACGCTTTATTTAACATGAGCTAACAAAAGCAGTGACCTCTAAACAGGAAGCGTGCTCAAAAGTAAATCATATGCTTTTCCAGTGGCTGTTCCTTTAGAAATTTGTTACACGGTTGCGTTGCCAACCCAATGAATACATCGTTTTAACTGCCACTTACGACATGTCTCTTGGAACATAGTCCAATTTTTTCTGTGTCTCGTCAGTTACCCCTGAGAACCCCAAGATGAGTCTGTCCAAAACTGTTACAGTATCTGAGTTAGGGAAGGTAAAGGCAGCGAAGAAGAACTGGTCACCCACTTCCTAAAACTGAAACCTGGTATAACAAGTGTTGCTAAAATGTCACTCCCTTACAGCATTATCTGTTACGGGATTACCTGTCATTATCATCATCATTTTCACCACAATCATCATCATCATTTTCACCACAATTATCATCATCATCATTTTCACCACAATTATCATCATCATTTTCACCACAATCATCATCATCATTTTCATAACAATCGTCATCATCATTTTCACCACAATTATCATCATCATTTTCACCACAATCATCATCATCATTTTCACCACAATCATCATCATCATTTTCACCACATTCATCATCATCATTTTCACGACAATCGTCATCATAATTTTCACCACAATCGTCATCCTCATTTTCACCACAATCATCATCATCATTTTCACCACAATCATCATCATCATTTTCACCACAATCCTCATCATCATTTTCACTACAATCGTCATCATCATTTTCACCACAATAATCATCATCATTTTCACCACAATCATCATCATCATTTTCTTTACAATCGTCGTCATCATTTTCACCACAATCATCATCATCATTTTCACCACAATCATCATCATCATTTTCACCACAATCATCATCATCATTTTCACCACAATCGTCATCATCATTTTCACCACAATCATCATCATCATTTTCACCACAATCGTCATCATCATTTTCACCACAATAATCATCATCATTTTCACCACAATCATCATCATCATTTTCTTTACAATCGTCATCATCATTTTCACGACAATCATCATCATCATTTTCACCACAATCATCATCATCATTTTCACCACAATCATCATCTTCATTTTCACCACAATCGTCATTATTATTTTCACCACAATCGTCATCATCATTTCCACCACAATTATCATCATCATTTTCACCACAATCATCACTTCATTTTCACCACAATCATCATCATCATTTTCACCACAATCATCATCATCATTTTCACCACAATCGTCATCATCATTTTCACCACAATCGTCATCATCATTTTCACCACAATCATCATCATCATTTTCACCACAATCGTCATCATCATTTAGACCACAATTATCATCATCATTTTCACCACAATCATCACTTCATTTTCACCACAATCATCATCATCATTTTCACCACAATCATCATCATCATTTTCACCACAATCATCATCATCATTTTCACCACAATCGTCATCATCATTCTTACCACAATTATCATCATCATTTTCACCCCAATCGTCATCATCATTTTCACCACAATTATCATCATCATTTTCACCACAATCATCATCATCATTTTCACCACAATCATCGTCATCATTTTCACCACAATCATCATCATCATTTTCACCACAATTATCATCATCATTTAAAACACAATCATCATCATCATTTTCACCCCAATCGTCATCATCATTTTCACCACAATCGTCATCATCATTTTCACCACAATCATCATCATCATTTTCACCACAATTATCATCATCATTTTCACCACAATCGTCATCATCATTTTCACCACAATCATCATCATCATTTTCACCACAATCGTCATCATCATTTTCACCACAATTATCATCATCATTTTCACCACAATCGTCATCATCATTTTCACCACAATTATCATCATCATTCTTACCACAATCGTCATCATCATTTTCACCACAATCGTCATCATAATTTTCACCACAGTCATCATCATCATTTTCACCACAATCATCGTCATCATTTTCACCACAATCATCATCATCATTTTCACCACAATTATCATCATCATTTTAAACACAATCATCATCATCATTTTCACCCCAATCGTCATCATCAGTTTCACCACAATCGTCATCATCATTTTCACCACAATCATCATCATCATTTTCACCACAATCATCATCATCATTTTCACCACAATTATCATCATCATTTTCACCACAATCATCATCATCATTTTCACCACAATCATCATCATCATTTTCACCACAATCGTCATCATCATTTTCACCACAATCATCATTATTTTTTTCCCTGACTGTAGAGTCAACCCCCCCCCCCCCCCGCCCCCCCCCCTTCCCCCCCCCCCCCCTTTTTTTTTTTTTCTCCCCCCAATTACAGGAAGCCGGCTGGAAGCAGAAACATGCTCTTGCAGTGATTGTTTCTATGACAATCTGTTTTACACGATGATTTTGCCCCATGCACATCCTCATGTTAGTCGCCTTGTACGACATGCTTGAATGTACAGTAGTCCTATTATTCTCTCTTTAGAGACCTTCGGAAAGTGCACGTGGCGGTACTACCTTTACCTCAGAGAAAATAAAATGTCATACAGTTTTGTCTCCTAATTACACAATCAGAAACTACCCGTACAACATTCTAGAAGTTTATTGCCTGCCTTTTATTTCACACAACTACTTGAACACAATTGTTAACTTCTTGTTTCAAATTGATACATTTGTTCTAAAGTGTAAGTAGGTGCATCAACTAAGTTACACATATCTTCGTGTCATCCCACTAGATCCAATAACAGCTGAAGCTGCCCAGTTTGACGCTGCTCTACGATTGTTGCAAGGTCTTGTTGATAGAGTCAAAGAGCTTGAAGGTTTGTTATTTTTGTGACATTTTATTGTCAAATATATAATTTTATGTGCATGATTCATCATCAAGTGTCATCTCCACATCGAAGGTCTGCTGCAGTGTATCTTCAACGTCTTCTGTATCTTGTCTTGATGGTGCAGTCGTTCCTGTCCATCTCTTAATGTTATCTTCCTACTTATAACTCTGTCTTTCTCTTGCACGTTTGCCTTCAAGTCTGCCTTCTATAATGCTCTTTAACAACTTTTTATGTGTTTTTACATGACCAACATATTTTAGCTGTCTAACTTTGATCTCCTTCATTGATTCTCTTTTCATTCCTAGGTTTTGTAACACCGCTATTTCTTTTCTTCTCTTTCCACGAGGCATGTCCTATTCTTCTATATATCCACATCTTAAAGGCTTCAATTCATTCCTCTAATTGCTTGTTCAGTGCCTATGTTTCTACACCATACAGTAATGAATATATATATATATCTACTCGTATATCATTTGATTATTCCCAGTTTGAATTTTTGAGTAAGTTGTTCAGATGTCAGTATCTGTCTCATGTTGTTGAAAGCAGCATTGGCCATTCCTATTTTCTTTTTGATATCTGTTTCACATGTTATCTTCTGTTATTATATGACCAAGATATAAGACACTCTTGACTTGTTCCAGGATTTTCACATTTATTATTATCTTTAACATTGCATTATCTTCCGCTTTGCTAATTATCATAGCATGATTGCTGCTGTACAAATAATGCAAAGTTCATTTATAACTCTACCTCATGAACTATTTTTATAGACCTTAATTGGAAATTTCTCAGATTAATGCGCCTGTCATGCATCATCTTCCGCTCCCCGTGGAGCATCGACCATCAACAAATGATTGCTTAGCCTTCCTGTCCTGTGCTGTCCACTCTAAAGCTTTACATGCCTTCTTTATTCCTTTATGGCTATCACCAGTTCCTTTCTCCGTTCAGTATCCCTCTATTTCTCATACCCTGGAAGGTCCAGAACTAACAGTGCCTTATAATTTTATGAACATCCTTATTTCATTGTATGCCCTATCCAACCCCCAGGATCTTTCCTCAACTCTAGTTTTGCTAATCCACAACGGAATGGGATACCATCTATTCAACAAACTAAAGATAGGAACAACTGATGAGTGTAACTGTGGCACCGCCATGTTTCACAGCCATACAATGGCACTGTTTTGTCCCGTGGATCCTTCTTTTCGTTTAATTTTATTACCATATGAAGACTCCATTGAATAAACCAGGCATGTAAGATTTTTGTAAATAACCAAGTTAGTCACAGTCTCACATTAAGCATATGTGAAGTGTAGAGGTGAAAACTATATTGGAAAACACATTCATCTACAAGACAATGAAGCACAAAAACAGGCCATCTTTCTTTTTGTCATAGCGTTTCAAAGTTTAAAATTCAATTTTCTCATATTTAATTATTTGTGACATACCTGGTTTTCCCAATGGAGTCGTCATATATTTTCCAATATATCGAACACGCCTCCTGGCTAAATGTTTTAATATCTCCTCAACTATATATTTTCTCCAGAATTATTTTTATAGATCTCGATGTGGAAGTTCTGAAACTAATATTTATTGTGGATTGTTATTTCGAAAGACAAAAATCTTAAATGAAATGTACTAACAATGGATCTATGCGCCTGTGTGAAAAACCTCAAAACGTGTTGTCTTATGCTGAGGCTCAAAAATAAGTTACTCTCTCAATAATGACGTGAAAAAACGGCAAACGTAGATCATGCATAGGCTTGCAACTTCATCATTAAAAGATATTGCTAAAGAAACCACTACGGTATGAGCACTTGAAATGTTTTGACTCGGGCGTCGTGAGAGGAAGCCAGCAGCAGAGACGTTTAACACAATCACGACTATATCTCTTAGACATTTTTCTTTCCTACCTTCCTTGTTCGTTGTTTTTCACACGTCATAACATTGTAATTCTCTTGGTCTTTATTTTCTCTCTTATCATGTAGTCTTTTCTATTAATTTTCCGTACTGTATCTCCTTGTTACTCAAATGAAAAATTAATTATTTTTTGCTTCTCCAGCGGAAGGTAAACCAGTTAACGCTGCCTTAGGTGGAATTGTTATCGTTGCTCAGGCTATAGAAAAGGGCGTCCTGAAAACAGGTTATTAATTGTTCCATGTCATATTGTAAACTATTGTGTTTTTCATCTGTTCATCTATGTCAAAGTATTCATCAAAATTTACATCTAGTTTTCATTCACGTTTTTTTTGTGTGTGCTAATGATTATATCGTGTTGCTACCACCTTGACTTTTAGGTAGTATCTATTTATTCCTTGTTTATCAATGGAAGTAAAGAAAAAAAGAGTTCTTCAGTGTTATATACAACCAATCCTAACGTACGCGAGTGAGTCATGGAAAATTAGTAAATAAGTATGGAAAATACTAAAGGCCGCAGAGATGTGGTGTTACATAAGAATGTTAAAAATATCATGGACAGCCAAAAAGGATGTCCTGAAAGAGGGCAAAGGAAGCTTATTCCTCATATTAGAAAGAAGCAATCCACTTTGGTTTTGGCATGTTATGAGAAGAGGAAAGTTGAAATATATCGTAACAACAGGAAAATTTGAGTGAAAAAGAAATACAGGAAGACAAAGAGAGCAGACAGTTTGATATCATGGCTTGGAAAGAGTCAACAACAGAATTGATAAATAGTACTGAAGACAGAGTTGTGGAGAGTCGTGATCGCCTACATCACCAGGCATGATACTTAAGAAAGAAAAATATTTTTACCCAATGATGAAAAATACAGTTATGTCTGATACAGATACACAATAATGCGATCCTGAACATACAACAATAACAAATTTCTTAAGCACAACAATTTAATATATTATCACTTAAACTAGAACTTAAATAATAACAGACTCAAAACTCAAATATCTGATTTGTAACAACCTTTTAAGCAACCATAAAAGTTAAAATATTTACGTCGACACCATAAGTCGTCGGCACGGAACAAGATTAACAAAAGCGATTATTAATAAATAACAAATAACCTTTTTTTTAAAAAAAGGGAGGGTTTTAACGGAACTATCAGTACACACAATGAAAGAATAAGAAACTTAGCTAGAATGTACTGATAACGTTAGAGATAACATTTAGAAATCAGAAACTGAGAGATAGCATTTAGAAATGGGGAACATAGAGATAGCATACAGAAATGAGAAACTGAGAGATGGCATAAAGAAATGAGAAACTAAGAGATAGCATTTAGAAATGAGAAACTACGAGATAGCATAAAGACATGAGAAACTATGAGATAGCATATTTAATGAGAAACTAAGAGATAGCATATATAAATGAGAAACTAAGAGATAGCATATAGAAATAAGAAACTAAGAGATATCATATAGAAATAAGAAACTAAGAGAAAGCAGTTAGAAATGAGAAACTAAGCTAGAATAGACTGAAACACTTTAGAAATCGCATGTATGAAAGAGAATTTTCATAGTATGTTTTTATAACACATTGCAGATCACATATATAAATGAGAAACGCAGTTAAATGTATTAAAAGCACTTTAAATTTATTTAAAAGCATGTATAAATGCGAAACGTAGGAAAATATCTTTAAAAACTTTAAAGATCGATAGCAGAAAAAAGAATCGTAGCTAGAAACAACATTAGAGATCGCAAGTAGAAATGAGAAACATCATTGCATCTCTTATAACACATTAGAGATCTCATATAGAAATGAACAACTTTACTAGAATGTCTCGAAAAACTGTAGAGAACACATGCAGAAATGAGAAACTTAGCTTGAATGTCTGTCTAAAAACACTTTAGAGATTGCATGAAGAAATGAGAAAAAAAAATGAGAAACGTAGCTATAATGTCTTTAAAGTCTTTAAAGATCACATGTAAAAATTAGAAACTTAGCTAGAATGTCTTTAAAATCTTTAGAGATTACATGTAAAAATTAGAAAGCTAGAATGTCTTTAAAATCTTTAGAGATCACATGTAAAAATTAGAAACTTAGCTAGAATATCTTAAAACTAACACACAGTAGATCACACCTAGCTGCTATATGTTTGTATTACAGTAACACGTGTTATTTTTTTCTCGTTTTGAATGTCGCAGTCGGGATCATCACCCTCTTGGAAGCACTAGATAAAGACGAAGATGATGAAACCAGGGTAATTCTTCTTCTAATCCATCGTCATACACGTCTTTCTTGCGTCTCCTGCTGTTCTTATCATCTTTCTATTTTCTTCTTCTATCAAATACCAAGACACGTTAATAACATTGGATGGAAGATGCATCTCAAAGTTAAGGTTAGAACAGCCCCTGACAAAAGCAGCATTCTATTAAATGAAACGTATTTTACTCAAAAACTCTTTGTCATTAGAAGTAAGAGAGAGAGAGAGAAAGAGAGTTCAAGTATTAATTTGAACCGATCTTGAGATATGGAATTGGATCAAAGACAATTAGTAAACAGGTAGGAAAAACAGTAGAGGCCACAGAGATGTGGTTTTACAGAATGACGTTAAAAATACCACGGACAGCTAGAGATAGAATTAAGGATGTCCTGGAAGATTCCAATGCGCAAAACAATCCTATTCCTCACATGAGAAGGAAGCAATCCATTTTCTTCTGGGATGATATGAGAAGAAGAAAGCTGGAATATATGGAAACAACAGGAACGATTGAATGAAAAGAAGACAGATGATTACAAAGTGAGAAGATACTTGACAGTTTAACTCTGTGGCATGGAAAGAAGTCAACAACAGAATTGATAAATATTACTGGAGACAGGAAGTTGGGGAGATACATGATCGCCTTGCCTACCAGTCGGGATACTTGAAGAAAGAGAAGAAGATTGCTGATAGAACTCTTCCGCACTTATCACGAACCATATTAAGTTTCTAAATGCTAGACCCAGGTCGTGCCTCTCCAGTATATATTTACTAACTCTCTGTCAAGCCTCTTTATTGTACAACAAATTATTTTTTTTGTCGACACCAATCCCCCGTTTAGCGATATTAATCTGTTCTTGAAAAATCAAGTGCTAACCGAAAAAACGCTAAACGAAAATAAATTTCCAATAAGAATAAATAGAAGACAAATTAATTCGTTCCCAAGGTCCAGAAAGCTATATTAAAATTAAGTAAAAATTGTTACAAAACAAAAGCTAAATAGTTAACAACATTTATCAGCTAGATATAGTTTTCAAACATGTTGAATACGAACAAACTGTTATGTATGTTCTGCAATAAAAAATAAAAAATAAAAATATATATGTAAAAAATGTAAAGGACTTTATTCGCTGTCTACTTCTGTAGCTTATGGCTACAGTGTTCACTGCAGAGTTGTCTTCAACTTCAGACGACTGGTTAGTAGAAGGTTTTGTAGCTGTTGAAACAGTTTTTCTGGCTACAGATATAGAAGGCATGGCAACTTGGTCAGTGAGGGCATAACATATAGGAGGAGACTTAAAAAAAAAACAAAAAACGAATCGAGCTTGCTTTGCTTGGCCGCTTTTTCCTCTTGAAGAAGCATCGTGTAGCAATTAAGATCTTGTTCTATGTTACGGATTATCATAGCATTCCATTTTCAGATCATGCTTCGTAAGGCTAGCAATGACACTGCATCTTGGCCATCCCACCACCCTGAGTTAACTTGAAAGTTATATTCCTGCCCCCGACGGAATTTTGTGAACCTCGTAAGGTCAAATTTGTAAAGCGTATAATATAGACATATGGCATACAATAGAAACAGCGTTATATCGAAAAAGCGCTAATCGAACAGCGTAAGAAGGGGGAGGGGATTGGTGTATGAAATTTCTGATGCAAATGCTATATACATATCTTTCTTCTTCTTCTTCGTTTTCTCTCTCTCTCTCTCTCTCTCTCTCTCTCTCTCTCTCTCTCTCTCTCTCTCTCGTATAGCCTTAAATCCTTCTAGGTTCATAACAATCTCTCAATATTATAGTGACATTTAACCATTCTCAGATTCTTACAACAAATATCATTGGGACTTTTAAACATTCTCAGATACTTAAAAAGAATATCATTGTGACTTTTAAGAAATTTCAGACAATTACATCAAATATCATTGTGGTTTGGTTTGGTCTTAAAGGACTACCTTCATTGCACACGGACAACTCCATCAGTGCTCCGATCGCCTCCCTTAGATCACACAAGGAGGATCTCAGCAGAGTGCACGAACTGCGTAACACCGGCGAGTCAAATAACCCAATGTGCATAAAAATCAGAAATAAGGTCTGCGTAGTCTAATTTTTGACTGATTTCATGTTCAATTGAAATCATGGCATGGTCCTTCCAATCTATATAGTTTCGGCCATAGTTGAGAGTAAATAAGTTTTAATAAGCTTCAGTTTTGAAAAACTACGCTCACCACCTGCTACCGTTACAGGCAAAGTTAGTAATATTCTTAACGCCATAGCGACATTAGGGGTAATGTTATTTTTAATAATATAAAGAAGCACTTCAATTGGCGGTGTATTTTCTGGTACTAATTTGGATACTGCTTTCAATTTTTCACATAGCTCAATGGCATCAATGTCTCTATTTTCTTGATGTGTTAAAACGCCTTCTAGGTTTTTACATTTGTTTAAGAGCTCATTTGTCGTCTCAGATTTCAATTTATTGATGTTATATAAAAAGGAAAAATGTGAACTGTGATGTTCCAATTGCTCGAACCTTTCTTCAATAGAATTTGTTGCAACATCAATAATAAAAAAGAAAAATTCAATTTTGAATTTAGTTTTGGGATCCAAAATAGGTTCATCTCTTGCTTCATAGTTGTGTTGCTTTTTCTGCCGACGCACTCTATTACATTCAAACGTTGGTATCAAATCAGGATCAGCTTAAACTTTCTCAGCTAATGTTGTAGCATTAGCAAGAAAATTTTGAAATCATTCATCATTTCTGAGATTCTTAAGGCTTTGGAGAACATTTCTCAAAGTTGTTATGGCACTAGTCAATTCCATTTTTATGCTTTGCAACAGTTTACATTAATTTCGTTTAAAACATAGTGCCATATAACCAGACAACATAAAAATTTAAAATCTCTAAGTTTTAGGGCAAGGGTTTCAGCTTCATGTCTCGCCATTTTGTCTACTGACTCATCATCAGCAATTTCTATCAATGCATCATAAAATTCCTCAATATAATATCTTAAAGGACGAATGACCTCGATTCTAGATTCCCAGCGAGTTGTACTTAGTGGCTTGGGCGTTAGAGTTGTAATATGTTTCTTAAGGATTCCCCAACGCAGTGTTGTCGCTGAGAAAAACACATACAATTTCTGAACCGTTTCAAAAAACAAAACCCCTTCTCTAGATGACATCGCGGCATCATTGACCACCAAGTTGAGAGAATGAGAACAGCAAGGGATATAAAAAGCTCTCGGGTTCAAGTGCCTAATACGTTGTTGAACTCCTGAATGTTTTCCTTTCATATTTGATCCATTGTCATACCCATGTCCACGCATGTTTGCGTTTGGAATATTATTGTCTGACAATTTTCTTAGAATGCATTCGGTTAACGCTGAGCCTGTAGTGGCTTCTACAGCAATGAAACCAAGAAAATGTTCATGAATGTTGATATCATCTGGATTCGTATTAACAAATCTTACAATTAGTGTTAATTGTTCAATGTGACTTACATCTGGAGTACAGTCTGCAACTATGCTATAATATTTAGCTTTCTCCACCATAGACATTATTTTTTTTAAATGGTTCCAGAGAGAAGAGCAATCAATTCATTTTGAATGTTTTTCCCAAGGTAAGTTGGTTTGATCCACGAGCTACTCTCATTAAATGTTCACACATAGCACTATCAAATCTGGCAACCAGTTCAACAAGCTTTAAAAGATTTCCATTGTTAGGGTCATAAAATTTATCAGATGTTCCACGAAATGGCAAGCATTGTTGGCTCAAGAACTGGACAATAGCAATTAGGCGTTCTATTATGCTCCTCCAGTGTCGAACTTCTGAATTTAATAACTGTTGTTGCATTTAATCAATTGTCTGTACTGATTTAAGCCTGGACGATAATTCAATCCACTTTGTATAGGACTCCAAGTGGTTTTTAGATTTTTCGTGTTCATTAAGATACACATACAAATGACCCCAATCATTACAGCCATCAGTAGTGAGTGACATTTTATAACAAGAAAACAACTTACAGCAAAAACAAAATACAGAATCTTTTTCTTTTGAATACACTAACCATGATCGATTAATATGTTCTCCATTGCTTAGCTCCCCCTAGTGTAAGAATGTAGTGAAAATTTTCGACCATTAGAGCTGCGCGGAAAAACGAACTCATTTTTTTGGTCTCTCTGTGTCGTAGATTTTTGATAGGAGAATTAAGACTTGGGTTGGTCCCTTCTGAATAGGTTAGAATGAGTGATAGTCACAGTGAGAGATAGTAATAGAAAATAGATTTCCACGAGTGAGGTGGTAGAATGTGGTAGAGGCTGTCTCTGAGATCGAGAAATCTTCTCTCTCTCTGCCTATCTTCTACGACAGCTTTAGAGGAGTCAGACAGTCTAAACACGTATATATATATTAATATATCTCTAACCACTCACGTGCACGCACCTACAAGACGACAGTTAGACGTACAGACGTGGGAAAACTATAACAACTGATTATATAGATATTCTAGAACGAGCTGACCAACACGCTGATTAATTTCAAGAGAAATTTTAATTATCATCTAAAATTTCATCACAATACATAGCAATTACATCAAAGCATATACAAATAGTCATAAAGTCAAAAAAATGCTACCAAAATGATAGACCCACAGTATGATCTTATCCCTCAAGGTATGCCCACAGTCCTGTTGGAAGAAAGTGATAGCCCCAAGGAATCAAGGATACATATGATTAGGTCTAATATTTACCCCTTTTAAGGTATGGACAGACTTGCTATCTTTGCTCTATTTTGAGGGAATTATGATTAGCAATACTTGCATACAGAAAGTTAAGACAGCAAAATGGGTGCCAAATTACAACAATAAAGAAATCACTCCGTCCTGCATTCACTCTATTCATTCAGTCGTGTTCACGTGTATTTATTCATACTCACAGCTTTGATAGCCAGTTCTGGCAACACAATTTTTACGACATTCCCATACAGACTCGTCAATAGCAGTCTTTGACCAAGAAATCCCCAGTTCCAAAAAGACAGGATGAATTCTCTGCTTCCGGGAACGATTTCTTGGGTGTACTTATTTTTCGGATGTCTGTTTAGGTCACATTAAAATTGTCCAGGCACGAACATTAACAGCGAGCACAGTGTCACTAGTTTTGGTTTCTAGAAAATGAGGAATGTCAGGTCGGGTGCCTTATCTCAGTATAGGAGTTTAGTTGGTCACACCACCACTTGTCAAAACTCCGTCGGAATGTTACTGACGTTAATATGTTACTTGCCACAACGGCTAAAATGTACAGAGTTTGTGCAGAAATCTGATCTGGCTCAAAGGCCCAGTATAAACATTTAGTCTTTAATAAAACCCGTTAGTAAGAGTTGAACTCTGTCTATTTATGGAGACACACGCACTGTCAGACAGGTGTTAACTTGTAAACCCACGTGGTTAAAAGATAAAAATGTTTATGTTTCTCACAGGTATGTCTATGTACTTAACGCCGGAAAAGTTGGGTTACCCAGTATTCACTGAATAAAGAAAAACACATATGAAATATTTTACATATTATGTACTCAATATAACTTACATTTTAAACTGCAAGCGTACAGCTTCACTTATCATTTAAACTTTCCCGTGAAATAAGTTATATACACAAAATCATCAATCATCATGAATTAGGAATACATACGTTTCCGTCAACACTCATGAGGCATCTATCATTTATAAGTTAGTTCAGAAAAATTATACTCGTCTGATTATTTAGCAGTTAAAGTTAATTCCTTATGGCTACCTGGCTTTAAGCTAGAAATTATACTTTATTCTGTTTTCCACTGTAACTCATCAGCTAGAGAATCCAACCAACTTATAAATTATTCACTCTGCACACAAAACTCGGGAAATAAAATAAGCGATTTAACACTTTCAACACTCCAAAAAAAATTACTAGATATTATATATAATATATTACCTCCAAACAGAATTACAGGCGATCGCACAAACTTAGAATTATATGCTTATATTTATTGGTAGTCTAGAAGTTCGGCAAAACTTTTGCCAAGAACAAATTAAGACTTCGCTATACAGCTTATTCTCTTAGCACGAAACGTCCTGTCTACTGCGAATTCAGGAGCAAGAATGAAAATCTAGTTTGAAACTCGGGTTAATATCTATCAAACAGACAAAGAGGTGAGCGTTTATTTCGCAAAACGAAACAATCTCCCCTTTCCGTCTTTAACACCTACGTTAGCTAAAAACGCATGCCGTAACTGCCACCTACTGACCGAGAGTGCGCGTGTCAGTTTCGAGTCTCAGACAGCCTGACTCCAATGCTGAGGCAGTTTTCACACTTCGCCGAGAACTCAGCCTGATGACCGATGTGGCAGGTGCGAATGCTAGACGGTAAGTCTCAATCAGCACCGTGAAGATGTCGGGTTTGACACCTCACCTGAGAGCTCTGCCGAAGAAACCGCACATGTCAGCTGAGAGTGCAGATATAAGTCTGCTCGTTTGCCTGAGATAAGCGAAAGTCACAGTTTCGTCCACTGACATCTAGAGCCATAGGATGCATTATAACGCTCTCCCGTCCCGTGTAGAGACTGACACGTGATGTCATCTACTGCGTTTCTAAATGAGAAAACGAAACCCGCAAAGTGAGAATTGGAATGAAAATATTTTTCGCAAACGAACGAATGCGAAAAATACAGGAAAAATGTAAAGAGTGATAATAATTAGAGGACACGGGTGGAATAAAGGAAGAGGAAAATATAGAAAATTTAATGATCACAACTCTCTGTGACACTCTGGCAGGCCTTTTTTTTACGATTTCCAGTCTTTCGGTATCGCTTAAAGAAGGATTCCATCTTGCCGGATCAGTGTACCTCTCAAGTTCATCACTTAAATCTCTGGAATTGGAAACGGTCAAATCAGTCTCATTTTCGACATTGTTAGTAATATCTACGTTACTGGGGTCCGAGTTAGAAGTACTTGCCATGAGCTCAGAATAATTTGTTTCGGTACATTTGCTTATTTTCTTCTGTCCTACATCAGCTGTTTCAGTTTTTAGATATTTATGTAAAGCCCCGCTATGTTTTTGAAAATCGCGTTCTTTTTCCAGTTCCCGTTTCCGATATTCGGCACCTGATAATATTTTTCTTTTTTCGGACATTATATCTATTTGAATATTAAAACTGTTTTAATAAACCCTACAATAAAATGTATTATTTAGTAATTAATAGAGGCTGAATCACTGTACTAATTTCCGTAAAACGTTTAACAAACTTATTTATCACTGTAACACATAGCACACTAACACTGTGCTTGAGGCTTCTCTTCTATAAGCGTGCGTTCTCTTCCAACGGTTATCAAAAAGTGATTTTAAAACTCAGCATTTGTTCGCATGAAGTTAAAACATTTCCTGATTCCCACGCCAAGTTAATTATTTCCCTTCTCTCGTTCAGCCATGCCGGAAGATTTATTGTGGCGGTCTTCAGTATGACCACTGAACACGGAAATATAATCCTCTGGGAACCACTGGGGTTTCGACCAAGCGAATAAATAAAACGTTCATAAAGAAATACCTTTTAGTGCCTTTGTAGGAGAAGATAGCATTAGCATCGTATGGCAGAACTATTAGTGAAGACTTGAAAAATAGCTAAAGAACAGACCGCAGGTGCAAATATTTCGTAGAGAAAACAGACAAAATGTGAAGGAATAGAAAAGTAAGGAATTTTAAAATAATCTAGACGAAACCTTCGAACACTCCGTGACACCATCCACAGAGGGTTTATTTCAGGAGCCGTTCAGGTTAATCAGTCAAAATCCCGGTCGATGACACTCCTACAAATGCCCGCTCTCGGGCTTGAACCTTGAACACCTGATTGCTAGCGCAGTGTGGTAACCATTACACCAGCGCGGCTCCCAGGCGGAATATTTGATGGGATTGTAAAAATAAGTAAAAAGATTTTTTTCCGCCCCCCAAAGGTTGCCGCCCCGTGCAAATGCACGTGTTGCACCGTCGGTAGAGCCGGCCCTGATTAGGACAACTGGTTCTGAAAAAAACATTTTTCATAAATTATATTCCCTCAACTGGGAATCGAACACGGTACCTCTAGAATTCGAGGCGGACGCCGTACCTTTCAGCCACTCCGACCCCACATACCATTGTGACTTTTAACCAACCCCAGATTTGTTAACAAATACCAATCTTGCTAAAGATGAATGTCAACGCCACTTTTCATTGATTTGCGTATACTATGTTCACTTAATAAAAAATTTGACTTGAAACTGACCTTGGATTTTTACAACAATTATTATTGTGTCACAGAGTTCTGAACCAGACAGTCTCAGCAAAAGACGTAAGTATATTATTAACATGAGTGTTTTAATTGCCTGTCTCGTAAAGAACGTGATTGTTCTTTCTCGGTGCTAGCTTGTATCACTGGTCTAAAGTGCAAGTTCTTCTGTGGTGTTCTTACCTATCCAGCTGTACACCTGTACACATTTTGTGTATCTGTACATAAGCCTGTTTTATCAGTATCTTTGACTATCTGTCTATCAGTTTATTAATCTATCTATCTGTCTATCTCTAACTGTTATTGTACTGTTACAATGTTGGGATTTTATTTTATTTTGTTACTTTATTATCTAAGTAATATTTAAGACAAATGTGAGAATAAATGGATTCAGTATGGAAGACGAGAGAAAGGAAGGGCAGAATGTTAGATGGGCATGCGTGCCCAATTCTAAACCCTTTGAAAATAAAGTTCGTTCGTTCGTTCGTTATGTCTGTCTATCTATCTGTCTGTCTTTCTTTATTGCTGACCGATTGTTTGTTTGCCCATCTTCTTTAGCCTCGTTTGTGTCCAAATGTTTCATATCAATATAAAACCATCACCACACAATTGTTATAGTGCGTTTCAAAAAGATCGGTCGACGATTGACTTCAAATATCTCCATATTCCTTGCACTGATAAACATGATTTTTTGCATGTGGTCTTATATTTTCAATGTCCCAAAGTTTTTATAAAATTCAATGTTGCAGGTAGTGTTCTTTTCTTGCAACGGCTAATTCCTTTGATCTTTTTTAACGAAGTAATTATTTTGTCCTGGAAGAAAATAATTTACCGTAAATGAAGGAAGTTGCATATTTTCGGCATAGGCGTATGTACAATTCGAATGTTAGAGGGGTTTGTTAACTGATTACTACGTGAGGTCCTTTTTTTATTTCTTCGAAATATTTGAGAGAATAATAACGCCTATTCGTTGTAAATGTTACTTTTTATACTAAAACGTGAATGGATGCATGAAGAGGTGAAAGTACTGTGTATATTAAAAATAGTAGGGAAATCGCGGAGATAAAAATGAAATGAATTGGTTTACATATACACATAGATGGAGGAGAAAACATATAAAACATATAATGTATTTACACATTTATTCTGAGTCAGACGAGTCTAACATATTGATTACTATTCTCGGCTGAACGAACGACAGTCCATCTTTTTTTCCAATAGTCATTTTCCTCTTTTAAGACATGGTCTTCACATTTACACCAATAATCTTTGTCTATCTGCGAGAGGGCGGCATATGTTAGTTCTTTCATATTGCATAGTTTGAAAGTTTTATTTTCAGCTGCCACCTGTCCTTTAACTTTTGCCCAAACGAGTTCAATTGGGTTTAAATGTGAATGATAAGGTGGCAGTCTCAAACACATATGACCATGCTGTTGAATCAACTTGTCTATATGGAATATCTTGGTCTTTTGTGATTTCTTAACAAGGTACAGTAATTCAGGTTTCAGAAATCCCTCGTTAAATGGAATGTCTTCTTTTCTGAGCCAAATCTTTATAGCATCTTTTGTACTCGAAGATGTCGGGATTTTGTCTTCTTCTGCCACAGCGTTGTGGTATGATGCGTTGTCCATTATCAGACAGGACGGTCTGTCTAGGGGCGGAAGAAGAGTATTTTCAATCCACTCTCTAAATATGTTACAGTTCATCTCGGTATGATAGTCCCGGTTGTCCGTATAATTGGAAGTGAAAATAAGTTCAGCATTTTTCACTAGCCCATTATGTCTGCTGCCTGCAAGTGCCATTATCAGACGTTGTCCTTTTCCACTGGGTACACATCTTTTAATCGTTCCATCTGATAACTGCCCTTCCTTTTCACTTGTGTGGTGAGCATTGATCCAAGTTTCATCCACATACACAATATCATAATCTTGATTACGCATTTCCCGTACTTCACGTAAATATTTACTTCTCATAGATACTTGCGGGAATATCCATTTATGGAATTGGCTTCGGGAGTAAACCCTGAGGATAAATCCGGAGTCGGAGTCCCTAAGGCAGTCTAATGTCGATTCGACATTATTCTGGCAACTCCTGCGACATGGCTGGTACCAAACTGTATCGGCTACTGCCGTTCCTTTGGATCTACCGGCTGTGTGGAGAGGGGGAACATGCTGCATGGGCAACAGCTTGATCTCCATATAACTGTGCCCAAGCTTGCGCCCTGGAGAGGACACTCCAGCTTCACCCTATAGGTGTCGGCAAAACACGGGAAGTAGCAGTTAACGGTTATAAGCATTTTGCCCAATTGGCGTAGGGCATGGCGCCAGGGGCTACTTCCGACAGTGGGAGAGGTTCTAGGATCTCACTGGACAGCTACCGCCCGCTTCAAGCTGGGCAGCCCCCAGTCAATAAGGTGTTGTCCCGCCACTGTCTGCTTTCCCCATTGGGTGCATGGGGATTAGGGTCAAACCCGAACTGTGGACAGAAAATTTTGTACCAAGCAATTATCGAAAAAATAGAAATAAGCAAACTCTCAGATTGGGATGCTGGAACGTCCGGACTATGTTGACTGGACTATCCGAAAACCTACAGGATGTAAACGATGTAAGGAAGACAGCCATAATTAATGATGAGCTTAAACGACTTCAGGTGGATATAGCTGCACTTCAGGAAACGCGCCTGGCGGGCTCTGGAACGGTGAGCGAGAAGGACTACACATTTTATTGGCAAGGGAAAGATCTTAATAAAGCTAGAGAACACGGAGTAGGTTTTGCGGTCAAAAAATCGCTATCTAAAATGGTTGAACCAGGCGAGAATGGATCAGAACGTCTGTTAACGCTCCGCCTGCAAACTAGCACAGGTCCCATCACCCTTGTCAGTGTGTATGCTCCTACTCTGTACTCTGCCTCAGAAGCTAAAGATGAGTTCTATGAGAATCTAACAGCAATTATCAAAAGCATACCTAGGCAAGAACAGCTTGTTCTCCTTGGTGACTTTAACGCTAGAGTGGGTGCCGATAATGTTTCATGGCCTTCGTGTCTGGGCAGGTTTGGTATTGGCAAGATGAATGAAAATGGACAACGGCTCTTAGAGTTGTGCGTCCACCATGACCTCTGCGTGACCAACACCTACTTTCAGACAAAACCCCAGCATAAGGTGTCATGGAGACACCCACGATCCAAGCACTGGCACCAACTTGACCTGATTCTCGTCAGAAGGCCACTCCTCAGGTTTGTGCTCTCCACGCGCTCGTACCATAGTGCAGACTGTGATACAGATCACTCCTTGGTTTGCTGCAAAATCAGAGCACAACCAAGAAAACTCTATCGTGTCAGACATGAAGGGAAACCACGCATTGATACCAGCAAGATGTCAGACCCTTTCATGATTGCTCAATTCACTGCGACCTTTGAGAAAGTGCTCAGTAGCCCTCAGAATGGTGATACTATTACAGAGAACTGGGAGCATCTACGGAACACCATTCAAAGTACTGCACTTGCCACCTTTGGTAAGAAAACAGCAAAGTCAAATGACTGGTTTGATGCTTCATCAGATGTGATGGCACCTGTCATTGAAGCTAAGCGCAGTGCTATGAATGAATACAAACGTTCACCGAGTGCCAGAACCCTACAGATCCTGAGGGCTACGAGAAGCAAAGTTCAACAAACTGCTCGACGCTGTGCAAATGACTACTGGCTCCAGTTCAGTGAGAGCATCCAGATCGCAGCGCAAACAGGCAACATTAGACAAATGTATGACGGTATAAAGAAAGCACTTGGCCCCAATAAAAGTAAGACGGCACCGCTAAAAACCATCAGCGGAGAGAAGCTAACCGATAAGGGTAAGCAGATGGAGAGGTGGGTCGAGCACTACTCTGAGCTCTACGCTAGAGACAATACCGTTACGCCTGCAGCCCTTGATGGTGTCAACAGTCTGCCAACTATGGAGGAGCTGGATGCCGAACCAACATCAGAGGAACTCAGCAAGGCCATTGATAGCTTGGCCTCTGGCAAAGCACCAGGCAGTGATGGGATTCCTCCTGATTTAATCAAATGCTGTAAGAGCACGCTATTACATCCCCTGCATAGGATGCTGTGCCAGTGCTGGGAAGAGACAACTATTCCTCAAGACATGCGAGATGCCAAGATTGTAACACTGTATAAAAATAAAGGAGACAGAAGTGTTTGCAATAACTACAGAGGCATCTCTCTTCTTAGTATTGTTGGTAAGGTTTTTGCCAAAGTCATCTTAATGCGACTACACAAGTTAGCTGAGCGCATATATCCAGAGTCACAGTGTGGATTCCGAGCTGGCAGATCAACAACAGACATGATCTTCTCTCTCCGCCAGCTTCAGGAAAAATCAAGAGAGCAGAAAAGACCATTATATATCGCCTTTATAGACCTCACAAAAGCATTCGACCTGGTTAGTAGGGATGGACTCTTTAAAATCCTCCTGAAAATAGGCTGCCCTTCTAAAATGCTGGAAATGATAAAGTCATTCCATGATGGCATGAAGGGAACAGTCCAATATGCTGGAAGCACGTCACAGCCCTTTGATATACGAAGTGGCGTTAAACAAGGCTGTGTTCTGGCTCCGACCCTCTTCGGAATCTTCTTTGCCTTACTCTTGAAACATGCATTCAGAGATGCAACTGAAGGAATATGCCTTCACACTAGGTCAGATGGCCGTCTGTTTAATCTTTCAAGGCTGAAGGCAAAAACAAAAATCAGAAGGGTCACTATAAGAGACTTGTTGTTCGCTGATGATGCTGCAGTCGTCACTCAAAGCCAACAGGAGCTTCAGAGCTTGATGAATCGCTTCACTAAAGCATGCAAGGACTTTGGCCTCACAATAAGTCTAAAGAAAACGAATGTGCTGAGTCAGGATGAGGGTGCTGCACCAGTTATCACTATCGATAACTATGAATTGGCAGTGGTGCACCACTTCACATACCTAGGGTCTACCATCAATGACAAACTCTCACTGGATACAGAAATCGACAGCCGCATTGGCAAAGCTGCAGCTACCTTTGCCCGCCTCACATCGCGTGTTTGGGGAAACTCTAAACTCACAATAAAGACCAAAGCTGCGGTATATAATGCCTGCGTCACCAGCACACTCCTATATGGCAGCGAGACCTGGACGACCTATGCTAAGCAAGAAAGAAGGCTCAATACCTTCCATTTGCGGTGTCTACGCCGCATCCTCGGCATCTCGTGGAAAGATAAAGTGACAAATGTCGAGGTGTTGTCACGTGCTTGCCTTCAAAGTATGTATACGCTTCTTAGACAGCGCAGACTTCGCTGGCTTGGCCATGTTCGCCGCATGGATGATGGTCGCATCCAAAAAGATATCTTCTACGGACAGTTAGCAGATGGCAAGAGAACAGTTGGGCGACCACAGCTGAGGTTCAAAGATGTGTGCAAGAGAGATATGAGGGCACTGGACATGGATCCAGCAACATGGGGGGATGAAGCTGCCGATCGCACTAAGTGGCGATGCTATTTACGGCGCCACCTCAGATTGGGCGAAGAGAGGCTCACACAAGAAGCAGAGGTGAGGAGAAAACGTCGAAAGGAGCACCAGGAAAATAAGCAGCTGAGGGCTGTCACCTCAGGGGCGCATTCCCATAGTCAATTATGACTGAAGGGGCTATTATTATGCTATTATCATAGATACTAAGTGCGGCTTCTCGCAGATGACGTTTCTTCCACTAGAGTACTTCCTAAACGTAAAGCCAATGCTTCTTACAGTTCTCCATAATGTTGATTTCGACACATCAATGTCATTGTGTGTTCTCAGCCGTATTTTGAGTTTCCTTAGTGTCACAGTTTCTTTGGAATTGAACATTCTACAAATCTCTCTTCTAATCACATCCCTGTCAAAACTATCTACTACTTTCTTTCTTCCTTGAGTCCTGGTATTGATTGAACTGAAAATTCCATTAGCTTTGAGTAATTGATGAAATGAGCGTTTACTTAAACCCAAAGCGTGAATAGTTCTCTTTTCAGGATTTGAGAGACTCCGATACAGTTTACCAAGCTTAGCTTCTCTGCAGAAATATTTATACATCTTCACTGCCATTATATGCAGTGTAAGGAACTTGACTTTCATACCCATTGTAGGGAGCCGCGCTAGCGTAGTGGTTACCACACCGCTCTGGCGACCGGGTGATCCAGGATCAAACCCGGGCGACGGCATTTGAGGATTTTTCGTCGACCGGGATTTGGACTGGATTAACTCGAGACCTGGCAAGTACATTTGAAGCAGTGTCGTCGACCAGGGACTGGCGGCTCCTGAGCCGACCCAGCTCTAATGGGTACCTCCGAAATCGGCGAGTATCTGCCTGAATGGCGAGGGACACCTGTCTCTGTACAAGAAAAAAAGGGATACTCACGTAAAATCAATGTCAGGTTAAACATTACTAATAACCTGAGATTTCGCCTCGAGTATTAGCGGGCGTACGAAAAAAAAAAAAAATACCCATTGTATTACAGACCTAGAATACCGCAAGATACGCCTATGCACTGAAATACACAATCAGTAGAATGGTAACTGAACACACCGGAAGGGTCAATGTAATGTTCAAAACAGTGCGGTAGTGAGCTGAAACACTTAGAAAATCACGTGACATGCTTTCAAGATGTTAAATCGAAATAGCTCACAAATATGAAGGGGTAAGCCCTTTAAAATTACGGTTGGACTAGGAGGTAGTCGATTTTGTATACTTTAAATAAAGAAAATTTAAAACCATAAGTTTGTTAACGAGGAAAAAAATGTCCCCCACGGGACATAGCGATCATTAGGTCATATGCAAAGTTGCAACAATTACGATCAAGTGGTTGCAGAAATATTGAATATTAAACAGCGGCAAACATTGTGAAACGCACTATAACAAGATTATTACGCAACTTTTTCTGCTACTCGAGTTAAAAATCAATGTTTGCTGAAATAATATATGTTTAGTGTTTGCTGAAATAATATATGTTTAGTGTTTGCTGAAATAATGTATGTTTAATGTTTGCAGCAGTAATACATGTTTAGTGTTTGCAGCAATAATATTTGATTAGTGTTTGCAATAATAATATATGTTTTGTGTTTGCAGCATCAATAAATGTTAAGTTATTGCTGAAATAAATGTTCAGTGTTTAAGAAATCAAGTTTAACATATATTTTTAAAGTTGCTGAAACAATTATTATTTATTGTTTTCTGAAATAATACATTTTTAATGTTTGTTGAAAAAATACATTTTTAATGTTTGCTGAAATAATTTATATTTAATATTTACTGAAAACACATGCTCATACGTTCAGTAACCTAGTAAACCAAACTTGTGTATGTTTCTCTTTCAGAGGGAAGTTTTAGCGCAGGCGGCTACTACCAGGGCCCCCGTAACTGGGGAGTTGGCGCTACTTTCACGTACAAATGGGGACGTTAAAGTCAACAAAAGTCAAATCTCATGACCTCGAATGACGTCAAAGAGACGTTTAGCACACTGATCACAGGACATTTTATGGGAATAAATGTTTTCTTGTGTTGAAGCTGTCATTTCTTGTTGTTTATTTGTTTAATTTTTTTCGATTTTTAAACAGATAAATCAAAGTGGTTGTTCGAACAAGTAACAAAAGTAGCTCCTTTAAACAAATAAGCCAAAATGGTTGTTCAAACAAGTCACAAAGTAGCGCTTGAAACAGATAAACTAAAGCGGTTGTTTAAACAAGTAATAAACATAGTACTATAAACAGGTAAATCAAAGAGATTATTCAACCAAGTAACAAAAGCAACGTTTTAAACAGATAAACCAAAGTGGTTGTTCAGTTATCGAAAGCAGCTTTTCAATGGTTATACAACACTGGTTTTTGTAACCACATAAACAAACATGACTTTTTAAGCAGATAAACAAACATGTCGTTTTGAAACAGACTATAAAAATAGCTTTTCTAACCTGATATTCAACAGTCACTAAAAACACACAGAGAAAGGAACTGACAATAGTCATGCAAGGGAAAAGGAATAATTTGAATGGAAAGCTCAGCAAAGGAAGACTTGGCATACATTTTATGAGTTCTTATGGTCCACGAGGTGATCAATGGTTCTGATGATGATGATGATGATGGGGATGATGGTGATGATGATTATGTCAGTTAAAGACAAAATATTAAACATGTTCAATGTAATAATTTGGTTTGGTTTGAAAGCCATCATCATTGCACACAGACAACTCCATCAGTGCTCCGATCTCCTCCCTTAAACACACAAGGAGGATCTCGGCACAGTGCACGAACTCTGTAGTACCGGCGAGGATCCCAATGTGTATATAAAGAAATCACACACATATATGTGTAGTGGGTAGGTTTCCTAATTTATTTTTAAAGTTTTGCCAGTTCAGCGGCCTTATGGCGTACTTTTTACGATTTACAAGTGCCGAGGGATTTTTATCGGGCGCAACTTACACGTGGGACCTCCTGCTTTCTCGCCCGTATACGAGAAGGCTAGCCATCTTATCTCACTACCAAGAAGATTAGCGGGAAGTATGGCATCATTATGAACCACTGGTTCTGAAAAAATGTCCATTAATTATATTCCATTACGGGTTGTGAACTCGGTATGATTAGATTTAAAAGCGGACGCCATACCTTTTAGCCACAGCGATACCATAAATTCATGGGTAAATTGAGTAAATGAAGAACGAACAACACACGGAGAAGATAGTCGGAGACAGAAAGGTGAACGTCAAAGAAGACACGGAAAGACCTAATATACAAACTTAAAAAAGACTTTGGCGTAAAATGCAAAACGTTAGCGAAACACTTGAAGACACTACCGAGTCGAGAGCCAGAGATCAAATGAAAACATATTGTTTATTGCAACTATCATTCCATTTCTGATATTTGTGGCCAGTAAACCTAGTATATGTCTATTTGTGTACGTAAGTGTGTGTGGTTGTAGGAACATAAACAAAAAACTCACGTCAAACCATCCTGTTCTATGCCAACTGTTCAAGTTATTGTCATGTTTTCTTTGCATGGCACTATACAGGAGGACTGGGCAGGGTTAAACGTCAATACCCACTTTAACTCTCTTGTGCACCATTAAATGGGCGTATGCACATAAGAGAGCTTAAAAGTAAGATGATGATGAAAATGTTGATGATGATGACGATTATGAAGACAATAATGATAGTGATGAAGATGATGATGATAAAGCAGCTGAATCACAATAATTGCTAGAAAGTGTGGCTTATTCAAATGTTACACAATTAACAATTAGTAATAACCTATTAAACTAGTCTACTTTTGCCATCAATCAATCAAGTAACACCCTTTAGCTCTCCAAGGAGCATAGTCCTTCAACAAAACATGCCAAGTTCTCTTGTCACGTGCCTTCATCTCAAGGACTGCCTTGTAATGCTAACAACATGTTTTCTCAGTGCGTGTCCTTTCCATCTCCAGCGTCTTCTTCTCATCTCTTGTTCCACTGGCACTTGTCTGGTTCTCGTCGTCTCTTGTTCCACTGGCACTTGTCTGGTTCTCGTCGTCAGTTCCATTTTGGTGACCTTGTCATAACATTTCAACCTTCTGTTCCATGCCACATTGGTATTACATCATATTTCTTCCATTGTATTCAACTCTGAAAGATAATTCATTTGTACCGGATAGCTTGTATCACTGGTCTAAAGTGTAAGTTCTTCTGTGGTGTTCTTACCTATCCAGCCATATACCTGTACACATGTTATGTATCTCCACATAAGCCTGTTTTATCAGTATTTCTGACTATATTTCTATCAGTTTCTTCATCTATCTATCTGTCTATCTGTCTATCTTTATATTAGATCACAACCACACACACACACACTGTTTACCTGGAATTCTTCTGTTGTGTTGGCCTGCTAAAATTGCCACTTAGCTTCCAAACTGCTGTTGATTCTGCTGTTTTCGTCAATTCGTCTCTGTGGTGAGATCGCTTCTCCTGGTCAAGGCAGGTATCTTCACAACCCGGTGAATGTAGGTTTCTAGTGTCGATCGCAAGCTTTGAACCACAGAATAGCAGTATAGCTGGTATCGTAGAATCGTACCTCAAATGGTCTCGTAATCGCTGACCACAAACGTTAGAGGGAATAAAAGAACAAATTCCGCTGCTAAGCCTTTGTTTTCCTGATATTAATCAGGCGCCTTTCCCGTTGTCCGTCAGCCGAATCTTTTCACTGTATTGTTGCTCTCCGTGAGCGTATATCCCCTGAGTTCTATATCATAGGGCTTGATGGCTGACAAATCTGAAACTGTTGAGTCGCTGTGAAAGAAAGGCAACCCAAAACTCCAATGAGAGCCTTCATTCAGTTATTTTGAGTAAAGTGCCAAAGCATATCTTCCATTCACGAAAGCGCGTGGAATTCTGCCTTCTAAGTGCAGTTGCTGAATTTAATGAAGGACCTGAGGCTGCTTTATTTTTTTAAGAAAGTTCTGGTTCTGAACAGTGGAAAAGAGGCTTGTCGACTGGCAGGAGCAAGAAAGCGTAAACGTCTCGTGCTCAGCTCTAAAACGGCAGAAAACTGCACTAAGAAAAGGAAGGAAATTAGGCACAAATCTTAACAGAAAGCCAGACAAGAAGCTGCAGAGGAAACTGGATATATGGCCGGTATGTTCTGAATGACAAGTAAGTTATTTTTTTTTTGCTGTAGTATTACATACTTATTTAATTATATTCTAATTATATAGAAAAATGTGATTTTATAGAAATATATTTTTCGCATACTATTTTTTTATAACTTCCACACTTATGAATTAATTTACATAAGAATTGGCACATACATTGCCCATAGTCTTTTAAAACTTTTTGTAGGATGGATTTTTTGTATCAGATCAAACTTTTGATTAAATGCAAAAAGTAATGTAAAATTGGTTACTATTTTTAGACACTGTTTTCACAGTCCTACAACTTTTTTTGTATTAAAGTTATAAAAAATCCATCACACTAAAGGTTTTAATGTGTAATGAAAAACGTTGTGTTTAAGTTTGGTATTCATAGCTTAATATATAAAAAAGCTTTAGCAAATTGAAATAGAACAAAGAATCCAATATTGCTCAGCTCTAAAACGGCAGAAAACTGCACTAAGATAAGGAAGGAAATTAGGCACAAATCTCAACGGAAAGCCAGATAGGAAGCTGCAGAGGAAGCTGGCTATGCTACCAGTATGGTCTAAATGACAAGTAAGCAATTTTTCAGGGGCAATATTACATACTTATTTAATTGCAGTCTATTTATGGAGAAAAATGCGATTTTCTCAAAATCTATTTTTCTCATCCTAATTTTCCTAAAACTTCCACACTTATGTATTAATTGACATGAGAATTGGCACATATGTTGCCCATAATCATTTAAAACTTTTCATGTGATGGATTGTTAGTATCTGATCAAACTTTTGATTTATTGCAAAAAGTAATGTAAAATTTAGCCAAATTTGTTACTATTTTTAGACACTATATTCAAAGTCCAACAACTTTTTTTGTATTAAATTTATCAAAAATCTATCACAGGAAAAGTTTTAAAATATAATGATAAACGTTGTGTTCATATTTGGTATTCATAGCTTAATAAATAACAAAGCCTTAGCAAATTGAAATAGAACACTATAATCCAATATGGCCACCGTTTCTATGGCAACCAGTGGTGCAGTGCCATCAAACTCTTCATTTTACGTATCTAGTATTGATATAGGTTAAGTTTGTGCATTTTCATTGAAATCCAGCAATTAATAACGAAAATAGCGTTTCAGTGTAGCTCCTCCCCTTAATGTCATCGTCTGTTATTTTGTCATTTAGACGACTTACTGAAAGTCCAAAAATGTGAACATTCTTATTTAGAATGTGTATTCGGGGAGTTTACCTAGAAAAAGGTAAATATTCAGATGGCCAAGTCGTAGACCATCCATATGAAGCCACTGTACATAATTATCAGCCACATTTGTATCAACAATAAAAAAGATTTTACAAAAAGGAGTTAAAAAAGCAGTTATGCACACAAGATAAGCACAAAGAATTCAAACTAATTAATACTTCACCACGGAAGTGGAATTTACGCAAATATAAATTACAGGAAATTGACACATAATTTTGTTCGCTCTATTTTCCTCTCTGGCAGTATTGGTCTACCTTTATTGTGCGTACTAATTATGTGCGCCATTCGATTGTTGGCACATTCTATTTTTCTACCTACAGTATTTGATATTTTCGAGTCAATGTTTACAGTCCTTCCATTAATTTGTGTCATGTTTGTTTACCTGAGAGTTTGATTCAAATTAGACCAGATTAGCTGGCAAGTTCAGTTTCGTGTAATGACCCAGTGTTTGTTTGCGCAGTGTCACAGCATTATTTCGCAGTGTATTTAATGTCTTGTGTTCGTTAAAAAGCCAGTCGGGAGAGGCCGAGGTTAGCCGAACTGGTGGGTTATGTGACTACCGGAAGTCGGGGAAAAAGGCGCAAAATTAGTCAGTGAGAAGTGAGTCTGTTATCCGGGAAGGACGTTTTTTCATTATGCCAGCGAGTTTGCTGTGTGGTCTATATTGTAGACTGTAAACTGAGTGCCTGCCATGTTTTCGGACCTTGGTGATAACTACGTTGTTTAGTCTAGAGCAGTGAAGGGTCTAGATCGTATTGTCTACAGGCCATAGTTTAATAAGATGTCGATGAATTTGAGTGTGTCTTTGTCATAGTTTTGCCGCTCGGGTAAGCGATATTTATAGCAGCTATTTGGGGTATAGTTTGTACCTTCGTGTATGGAGGTGATAGTTTAAGCTGCTAAGGCAGGTTTACAGTGGATTTCTCATTATTGTATTTGATGCGTTTGATGGCCGCGTGAGGCCTTATTGTGTGTATATTTATTAAAGCGAAGTACCTGTTGAAGGTGTTATTACTTTTTTCAGCCATTGTTGTGGGGTCATACCCTTAGGAGGGTATTGCGGTCGGAAAATTAGCCCAACGGATTGTTGAAAGCTTGATAGTCAATCGTGGTGACTTGTTTTACAGTTCATCATTTTTGCATCGTGCCTTCGATGTTAGTTACGCGAATGTGGGTTTAAATACTTTGAAAACCATGATAGTAATAATTGAATCTCCCAAATGTTCATAGACGGGATAAGTCATGTCTAGAGTCCAAACAAACAATTTATTATACATTCTGTAGACATCGTACGTTGATCATGAATTACATCACAAATATAATTTAGAATCCTATGTTGAGTTAGCTATCTTGCATATCAGTCCTTTGTCTCGTACATCTGAATTACTGTAGGCAGAACGACATAACTATATGCACGCGTGGTTGGTAATCCCAACGACCGACAGTGAGATTGTGCGTCTGGCACTAGTATAACTAAAACGGACTGTTAATTCATCTCGACAAGGTTTAGTCAATTACTAACCTGTAACTTCATCTTTCTTCATCATAACAGTGGACTGACCCATGTCCATTACAAAATACAATATAACTGTGTGGCATTCCATGCCCGACACTATAAGAATATAAAGACACGTCTTCTCCGTTCGACGGTCATTCAAGAAAGGGTCCCGTCTCTTGGTCACGGTGCGTGACTACCAACGCTGAAACGTCACAGCGTTCACTAGGCTAATAATACTTTTACATTACATTAAACGTTGTAACCCCTAAAATCGCATGCTGCTAACCTCTAGCAGACAATGCCAATTAATCTACCGTAACAGAGGGCGAGCCTATAGTTGTTATTATAAACCCACACAGCAGCGGTGTAACCCGTGGAGTGTTCTCCATGATAGGTGGTTCCTGACACACAGGGAGTGCCGGCCAGTTATCAAACTGGTGACAGATTAGACATACGAATGATGTAAGAAACTTCAGGACAGACTTGTTTGACCAAAATGTTGCAGAGGGATTGCGAATGTAAACTTTACCGAGAATAGATGGAAATAGCAACTCCTTATACGGAAAATTAACCATTTGAATTTTACAAACACATGGATCATGCAGAAAGTTCTATAAGGAAAGTTCTCAGAACATGCACTTTCGAATGCCATTGGCTTAGCAGTTTAGAGGGTAATATAATTCATGTTGATTGGAGGTTTTGTCGGAAACGCCAGGTGTGAGCATGGGCAGTAAAACTGCAATATAACATAGAACATTTTAGACATACAACACTGCATTCCAGAATCGTCAAAGCGACAGCTCTGACTGAAGCCAGGAAATAGTAGAAGTTAGGATTCTGAACTCATAGGAACGGAAAGCAAGTATTGGAGCACCTTTTGAATAATACAATAAGGAAACGCCACCTTGTAATACGGAAACCGGACTCCTACAGGACCTACTCACAAAGTCACAGAGGGGCTATAACTAGAAATAATACCCCTGACGCGTGATCGAGGCATCTTTATCAAGTTGCCAAGACTATTCTTCTGTGCAAGAAGTCTAGTTCCCAACTAGTTTGGGGTAAGTTGTAACATATATTTTTATACTTTGAATTTGACGTGTTTGAACTTGCTGATGGTTATACAGGTCCTTACGAGGCTGGCAACCTCAGCATGTGAAAATGATATATTCATGAACCACCACAGCAAAGCTCTGGCAATTGTTTCGTGCTAGTTCTCTCAGGGAACCAAAATGCAGAGGCAACCCTAGACCCCAAGTGGAGATGGGAGTGGATAATGATAACATCATGTGTATATATTTACTATAATATGTAGTAAGTGAATATATCTTTAAAAATTTCCAACCAGGTACAAGCCACTTGCCGCTGTCCAGTCGAAATTTTCCCCAGTAAATTAACTAAATGAATGCTGGTTTTCATCATATCCTCTGAGTTCTATGATATAGAACTCAATGGATATACGCTCACAGAGAGTAACAATTCAGTGAAAAGATTCGGCTGACGGACAACGGGAAAGTCGCCTGATTAATATCAGGAAAACAAAGACTTAGCAGCGGAATTTATTCTTTTATTCCCTCTAAAGTTTGTGGTTAGAGATTACGAGACCATTTGAGGTACGATTCTACTATACCAGCTATACTGCTGTTCTGTGGTTCAAAGCTTGCGATCGACACTAGAAACCTACATTCACAGGGTTGTGAAGATACCTGCCTTGACCAGGAGAAGCGATCTCACCACAGAGACGAATTGACGGAAACAGCAGAATCAACAGCAGTTTGGAAGCTTAGTGGCGATTTTAGCAGGCCAACACAACAGAAGAATTCCAGGTAAACAGTGTGTGTGTGGTTTTGATCTAATATAAAGATAGACAGATAGACAGATAGATAGATGAAGAAACTGAAAGAAAAATAGTCATAGATACTGATAAAACAGGCTTATGTGGAGATACATAAAATGTGTACAGGTATACGGCTGGATAGGTAAGAACATCACAGAAGAACTTGCACTTTAGACCAGTGATACAAGCTATCCGGTACAAATGAATTATCTTTCAGAGTTGAATACAATGGAAGAAATATGATGTAATACCAATGTGGCATGGAACAGAAGGTTGAAATGTTATGACAAGGTCACCAAAATGGAACTGACGACGAGAACCAGACAAGTGCCAGTGGAACAAGAGACGACGAGAACCAGACAAGTGCCAGTGGAACAAGAGATGAGAAGAAGAGGCTGGAGATGGAAAGGACACGCACTGAGAAAACATGTTGTTAGCATTACAAGGCAGTCCTTGAGATGAAGACACGTGACAAGAGAACTTGGCATGTTTTGCTGAAAGACTATGCTCCTTGTGGAGCTAAAGGGTGTTACTTGATTGATTGATGGCAAAAGTAGACTAGTTTAATAGGTTATTACTAATTGTTAATTGTGTAACATTTGAATAAGCCACACTTTCTAGCAATTATTGTGATTCAGCTGCTTTATCATCATCATCTTCATCACTATCATTATTGTCTTCATAATCGTCATCATCATCAACATTTTCATCATCATCTTACTTTTAAGCTCTCTTGGGTGCATACGCCCATTTATGCCCAGTCCTCCTGTATAGTGCCATGCAAAGAAAACATGACAAGAACTTGAACAGTTGGCATAGAACAAGATGGTTTGACGTGAGTTTTTTCTTTATGTTCCTACAACCACACACACATGCATACACAAATAGACATAAACAAGGTTTACTGGCCACAAATATCAGAAATGGAATGATAGTTGCAATAAACAATATGTTGTCATTTGATCTCTGGCTCTCGACTCGGTAGTGTCTTCAAGTGTTTCGCTAACGTTTTGCATTTTACGCCAAAGTCTTTTTTAAGTTTGTATATTAGGTCTTTCCGTGTCTTCTTTGACGTTCACCTTTCTGTCTCCGACTATCTTCTCCGTGTGTTGTTCGTTCTTCATTTACTCAATTTACCCATGAATTTAGGGTATCGCTGTGGCTAAAAGGTATGGCGTCCGCTTTTAAATCTAATCATACCGAGTTCACAACCCGTAATGGAATATAATTAATGGACATTTTTTCAGAACCAGTGGTTCATAATGATGCCATACTTCCCCCTAATCTACTTGGTAGTAAGATAAAATGGCTAGCCTTCTCGTATACGGGTGAAAAAGCAGGAGGTGCCACGTGTAAGTTGCGCCCGATAAAAATCCCTCGGCACTTGTAAATCGTAAACAGTACGCCATAAAGCCGCTGACCTGGCAAAACTTTAAAAATAAATTAGGAAACCTACCCACTACACAAATATGTGTGTGATTTCTTTATATTCACATTAGGATCCTCGCCGGTACTACAGAGTTCGTGCACTGTGCTGAGATCCCCCTTGTGTGTTTAAGGGAGGAGATCGGAGCACTGATGGAGTTGTCTGTGTGCAATGATGATGGCTTTCAAACCAAATTAAATTATTAAATTGAACATGTTTAATGTTTTATCTTTAACTGACATAATCATCATCATCATCATCATCAGAACCATTGATCACCTCGTGGACCATAAGAACTCATAAAATGTATGCCAAGTCTTCCTTTTCTGTGCTTTCCATTCAAATTATTCCTTTTCCCTTGCATGACAATTGTCAGTTCCTTTCTCTGTGTGTTTTTAGTGTGATAAATATTAGGTTAAAAAAGCTAGTTTTATAGTCTGTTTCAAAATGACATGTTTGTTTATCTGCTTAAAAAGTCAAGTTTGTTTATGAGGTTAAAAAAACCAGTGTTGTATAACCATTGAAAAGCTGCTTTCGATAATTGAACAACCTTACTTACTTAGTCGTTCCCCTTCTACCGTTAGGTGTAGAGGTTTGGAAGAGAGAGCGCCAGACTATTCTATCAGCTGTCTTCTTCCTGGCCTGGTTCCATTCTAGTCCTTGGTACTTTAAAGATTGTCTAATGTTGTCCTCCCAGCGGACTCTGGGTCGTCCTGGGGGCTGGATCCCTGGCTCTTTGTTTCCCATGCTTGTTGTGGTAGCCGATCTTCTCCCATTCTGCAGACATGGCCAAACCATCTTAGTTGGGACTGTTCTATTTGGGTCTGCAGCGGGTGGGATTTTAGGCCTTGACGTATCGTCTGGTTGCGGACCATGTCTCTTCTTGTTACTTCAACCACCTTCCTCATATACCTCATTTCTGAGGTTTGGATCTGGCTTTTGTGGGTTGTAGTCATTACCCATGATTCGCATCCATATTTTATAGTCTGTTTCAAAATGACATGTTTGTTTATCTGCTTAAAAAGTCATGTTTGTTTATGTGGTTACAAAAACCAGTGTTGTATAACCATTGAAAAGCTGCTTTTGATAATTGAACAACCACTTTGGTTTATCTGTTTAAAACGTTGCTTTTGTTACTTGGTTGAATAATCTCTTTGATTTACCTGTTTATAGTACTTTGTTTATTACTTGTTTGAACAACCGCTTTAGTTTATCTGTTTCAAGCGCTACTTTTGTGACTTGTTTGAACAACCATTTTGGCTTATCTGTTTAAAGGCGCTACTTTTGTTACTTGTTCGAACAACCACTTTGATTTATCTGTTTTACAAATCGAATAAAATGAAACAAATAAACAACAAGAAATGACAGCTTCAACACAAGACAACATTTATTCCCAAAAAATGACCTGTGCCATCAGTGTGCTAAACGTCTCTTTGATGTCATTCGGGGTCACGAGATTTGACTTTTGTTGACCTTAACGACGTCCCCATTTGTACGTGAAATTAGCCCTAACTCCCCAGTTACGGGGACCCTGGTAGAAGCCGCCTGCGCTAAAACTTCCCTCTGAAAGAGAAATATACACTAGTTTGGTTTATTAGGTTATTGAACTAATGAGCATGTGTTTTCAGTAAATATTAAATATAAATTATTTCAGCAAATATTAAAAATGTATTATTTCAGCAAACAATAAATAATAATTGTTTCAGCAACCTTTACAAATATATGTTAAACATCATTTCTTAAAAACTGAACATTTATTTCAGCAAACACTTAACATTTATTATTGCTGCAAACACTAAACATATATTATTGGTGCAAACACTAAACATATATTATTTCAGCAAACATTGATTTTTAACTCGAGTAGCAGACATAGTGGCGCAATAATCTTGTTAACAGTTGTGTGGTGATGGTTTTATATTGATATGAAACATTTGGACACAAACGAGGCTAAAGAAGATGGGCAAACAAACAATCGGGCAGCAATAAAGAAAGACAGACATATAGATAGACAGACAGAACGAACGAACTTTATTTTCAAAGGGTTTAGAATTGGGCACGCATGCCCATCTAACATTCTGCCCTTCCTTTCTCTCGTCTTCCATACTGAATCCATTTATTCTCACATTTATCTTCAATACTACTTAGGTAATAAAATAACAAAATAAAATGCAATAAAATAAAATCCCGACATTGTAACAGTACAATAACAGTTAGAGATAGACAGAAAGACAGATAGTCAGAGATGTTCACACAGCACAAGTAGCCTGGTGTGCGCTTTGGGTGTGCTGCTGTGTGTCTATAATATATTCTGACAGTAATCTATCCTAAAAGGAAATAAGCATTTGCAACACAAATTGCATATAAGAAATACAAAGTGGGTGAAATTTGTTATACACTAAAAGTCACTCATTCCTGCTGTCATTCTATTCATACAACAGTGGCCACTGACAATCTTGCTACTTACAGACTGGATTTTTTTCCTTTCTGGAACAATCTTTGGGACATACACACATACAGCAGCGCCAGTTATTTTTTTGCCAAGAGAACCCAGCTCCTCAAAAGACAGAATCAAATCCACTGTTCCGGGGAGCGTCCCCTTGGTTATTATTATATGGGTTACTGGTTAGGTCACTAGGAAAAAATCAGTTCAGCTAAGAGATGCCACAAAGCTCACAGTGTCAGAATCTTGAGGTTTCCAGTACTTTAGGAAATGACAGGTTTGTAACTACTTTCAAATGTAAAATTCTTGGTCACACCACAATTAGTTTTAAAAAAAACGTCGGAAATGTTATTGTTGGTAATTTCTCTCGCCACAGGGGCTGAATGTACAATGAAATTGTTAGGAAGAATTATAATCTGGCTCGATAGGGTTAGGGTTACTTTAGTATTAAAGTTAGTGAGATGAGTACTCTGTCTCTTTCTAGATGCAAACACCACGCCAGACAGGTGGTAACTTGGAAACTCACTTATTTAAATTACAAAAATGTTTCTTCTATGTTTGTCTCATATACTGTAACAAAACCGCTGGTAGAGGTTGGGCTGACCCAAACTGTATAAGGAAGAGAAAAGTACAAAATACTAAACCACAATATTATACACACATCCTATCCTACCCTCGCGAAAAATGTTATATTCACTTCGGGTATTAACTTTAAGTTAGAGACTATAAGCTTAGCGCTTGTCTCATCGTTTAAACTTCCGTAAAACAAATTCTAGTCATTGAGACAAAAAACAATCATCGTGAATTAGAAATATATAGAAATATATTTCGTCACTACTCAATGATGAATCAGTGCATTAATTAGTTAGTTAAAAATGTTCTCGGACTGGTTACTAGCAATTTAATTAAATTTATTTATAGCTGTATGAGTTTTAGCTAGAAATTTTAATTTATTTTGCTTTCCACTGTAACACAATAACTAGAGAAATATTACCTGACTTATCATTTAATCACTCTGCACATAAATCTAGTGAAGATATACTTCGAACTAACAATTCTATCACTCGACAATACTAGTCAATATTATTTACCTCCAAACAGAACTACAGGCTATCACCACGAAACTGGGAACTACACTTTATGCAGGTAGTCTAGAACTCGGCATATCGAGAAATAAGAACTTCTCTATACGCGGTATTCAGAACGTAGGAAGCTGTCTACTGACTAAGGAGAACTCAAGTGTATGAAGTCTAAACTGCTCTGGTATAAATATATCTCTGATGAAAGGAAAATGATTACGTCTAAAACCCGAAAACAGCCTCATGTTTCCAGATGTAGCACCTTCGTCCCGATTACATATTTCCTTACTCATTCTACAGATCAGAGAGATTTCTCGCCCAGAAACCGAAACCAGACTTAATGCCTGCAGTCCATTCTCTCGATCTGATCAGACCACGGCAATAAAACTTCCAGTGTGCGTTTTACACCTTCTGCTTTCTATGGCCATTCCCAGCGATCAACGTCTTTCATCTCAAATCTTACACCGAGTATAATTAACTATAGGCGGACGGATCCGAGAAAAATAACAGACGATAGTCTTACTTCTTATCCCTGTCGAGAACGAATTAACACAATTCGGTCTCATCAAAGAGCCTAGCTTAACAGCAATAAAATGCGTTGCTAAATTACAAAAGAAAAGACAAAGGTATGAGTGGGAGAGTTTTCTTAACAATCGAGCGTATGCGAAAAAAAAGAAGAAAGGTAAAAGTCCGAAGAAAAAGTAACAGGCAAGTGCAGAATAAAGAATAAATATTGAGAAAACAAAAACTATGATAATTAGCAAAACAGACGATAAACCCACATTAAAGATAAGCGTAAATGGGAAAATCCTGGAACAAGTCAAGAGCTACGTATATCTTGGTCATATAATAACAGAAGATGGCAGATGTGAAACAGAGATCAAGAAGAGAATAGGAATGGCCAAAGCTACATTCAACAACATGAAAAATATACTGACATCCAAACAGTTATCTCACAAATTAAAACTGAGAATCATAAAGTGTTATATATATTCTGCATTTCTGTATGGTGCAGAAACATGGACGATGAATAAGCGTTTGGAAGAAAGAATTGAGGCTCTTGAAATGTGGATAAATAGAAGAATGGGGCGTATCTCATGGAAAGAGATGAAAACAAATAAGGAGGTCCTAGAAAATCTAGGTATGAAAAGAGAACTAATGAGGGAGGTCAAAGTTAGGCAGCTAAAATACTTTGGCCACATAAAAAGGCATAACACCTTGCAGAAGACCATAACAGAAGGGAGAGTTGAAGGCAAACGTGCAAGGGGAAGACAGCGCTATAAGTGGGAAGATAACATCAAGAGATGGACAGGAAAGAGTCTATCAGAGTGCACCACCAAGACAAGAGACAGAAGACGTTGGAGATCCATTACAGCCAACCTTCGTTGTGGAGATGGCAACTGATGATGATGATCAAGGCATCATAGATCGACTCTGGTTTCTTACTCTGGGTGTCTCACATCTTGCCTCTACTGCGAATCTCACCAAACTGACCGCTTCTCCTGCGTTATACTTCACACGCCAGCGATGAGGGCTCGCGCAGTCACGTGGGCTGGGGCTTTATTGTGGCCCTCGCATAGTCATGTGGGCTGGCATACTCGTTGGAGCGCGCACATCGAAAATATATGGGCGTTAAACACATAAATAAGATATGAACTTGAGGGGGCTACTGGGGTGTTTTTATGGCCCCATCACATATCTATCTATCTATCTATCTATCTATCTATCTATCTATCTATCTATCTATCTATCTATCTATCTATCTATCTATCTATCTATCTATCTATCTATCTATCTATCTATCTATCTATCTATCTATCTATCTATCTATCTATCTATCTATCTATCTATCTATCTATCTGTCTGTCTGTCTCTCTGTCTGTCTGTCTGTCTGTCTGTCTGTCTGTCTGTCTGTCTGTCTGTCTGTCTGTCTGTCTGTCTGTCTGTCTGTCTATCTATCTATCTATCTATCTATCTATCTATCTATCTATCTATCTATCTATCTATCTATCTATCTATCTATCTATCTATTTACCTATCTTTCTATCTATCTGCCTGCCTGCCTGTCTTTCTCTCTTCTTGTCTGTCTATCTGTCTGTCTGTATTTTTATTGCTACCCAACCTGTCTGTTAATCTATACACTTCTGCCTTTGTTTGTGCCCATCTGATATTTTCATATTATTACGTCACTATTTCTGCTACTTGAGATAAAAATTGGTGTTTGCTGAAATAGACATTCAGAATCTTCTTAAATATATATTTCTTGTTTGCTGAAATAGATGTTGATTAGTTCAGAATCTGACGTCAATTTTTCTTGTGGATGTTATTATTGACGCAGGTGGCCCTTATGAAATTCCGCCGAGGTGGAACGTTTGCACCACTGTTTGCAACCCTATTTGCGCACCTGTTTGCACACCTGTGATATACTCAAGGGGAAGACGTTAAAATCAACTACGTCAAATCTCGTGAGCACGATTCACTTCAAAAGGACATTTCACATGCTGCTCATTTGTCACATTATTGACATAAATAAATATGTTCTTTACATTTAAAACCAGTTTTTTTCTTGTTGCTTACCTCCTTTTATTAGATTTTTTTATATATATCAGTTGCTTTGGAACTAATGCAAAAGTAGCTTTTAAACAGATAAACAAAAGTAGCTGTTTAAACAGAAAACAAAAATGACGTTTTAAGTAAATAAACAGAAGTGAATTTTAAAACAATTATCACAAGTAACTTTTAAAAAACATCTTTAAAAAAACTGCATTTCGCACAAGCAACAAACAGTAAGTTTTACACACACTTTTTTTAAAAATAGCATTTTACACAGATAAACTATACTGTTCAAAAAAAGAAACGCATTGCTATCCGAGGGCACGTTTTTATGAGTTTGTAAGTAAAATTTAGTGCTAGGGTATATAAAAACCAGCCTCAAATGTTCTTTACAGTGTCAAATGCACGTGTTGACCTGAATTGCGTTCGTTTTTGTAATCGTTACAACGCAGTGGTCAATAGTGTTTATGACGCAATTTTTGACCACAGCTCATGTTGCGCGCACGTGAAAGCCACAAAATTTGGGGTGAACACTATTCACTGACTACGCAACTGAAACCCTATAAAAGGATAATGCTACACAAAAAAATTCAGTTCATTTTCAAGCAGACATTTATGGCGTCTCTATCGATAAATTTAAGGAACATTGCTATTGGCCGACTGCATGCAGGCGAAAGTCAAAGTTAGGTTGCCAGGCATCTAAACGTGCATCAGAGTACCATCAGTCGACTTTGGCACCGGTTCCAAGCCACTGGCTCAGTTGAAGACTGGCATCGCAGTGGACGACCCAGAGTGACAACAGCAGCGGAGGATCGCTTTATTCGGCTTCGTCACCTCAGAGACAGGTTTACAACAGCTTCCTCAACTGCCCAGTCATTGCCTGCAGGACGTCATGTGTCTGATCAAACTGTCCGGAATAGACTGCATGACGCTGGACTTTGGGCACAACGACCTCACCGAGGACCTGTCCTTACGCACCGCCATCGCCAAAATCGACTTCTTTGGGCCAACCAGCATCGTCCCTGGGCAGCTGACAATCAATGGAGACGTGTCTGGTTTAGTGACGAATCTTTCTTTTTGTTGCAGCGTGATGATAGACGGCGTAGGGTCTGCCGTAGGCGAAATGAACGTTTTGCCCAAAATTGCGTTGATGAAGCTCCGCCACACGGTGGTGGAGGTGCAATGGTGTGGGGAATGATCAGTTACAACGGAAGGAGTCAATTGGTGCACATTGAAGGAGGCTTGAATGCGCAACGATACGTCAATGAAATTCTTCGACCCCATGTCCTTCCACTTTTGGCTGCCCAAAGGTCTGTGTTTCAACAGTACAACGCCAGACCCCACTGTGCACGGTTGACCACGCATTTCCTGACTGCCAACAATATTCTCACCCTTCCCTGGCCATCCCTGTCTCCAGACATGAGTCCGATTGAGCACCTGTGGGATGAGCTGCATAGACGTGTTTGTCGCCGAGACGTTGCTCCAGCCAATCATCGTTATCTGTTCCAGGCACTCCAGGAAGAGTGGGCAGCCATCCCACAGGCCCACATCAGACGTCTGATCGCATCCATGCCCAGGAGATGCCAGTCGCTGATCGATGCAAGAGGAGGCCACACACCATACTAACGGGAAAGCCCGTACGCCAAAAAACTCTCGTGACCCAGATGCAAAACAACTGTCAATTGATTGGTTGAACCCTAAGGTATTCTTGTGTGCAATTTCAACAATTAACTCATTAAATTAATAAAGTTATTGAATGTCAAAATTATGGCTATGTGTGTGCCTTCAGTAGCTATGCGTTTCTTTTTTTGAACAGTATAGATAATTTTTTTTAAAACAGACAAGGTAATTTCCTGTATACTGTTAATTATTTTAAACTGATTCCAAATTGTTTTTTTAATTACATAATTATAAGCTAATTGGTAAGCAGAGGTCCTGAGCCTGAAATAGACTGACATGTAGGCACACATCTGGGTACACAAATGACTTCACGCATATTTTTGCCATATTTTAACGTAACATTTCGTCACAAACACCCAGATTCCCACCTTTATGTGAATCCCTCCCCTCCCTTAACAAACACATCCTTTTAAATATTGACATGTGAATACAGATATCTTTTGAATGTGGTATAGCGATTAGTCTTAGACCCACTTTTTCTCCCTCTTTTCCTTTAACAAACACATTTTTTTTTAATAATCAAAAGAATGTAATCGAAAATTATTTTTGTAAATTAGTTAAATAGTGGAGAAAAAATAACAATCTTTTAAGCAAAATATTGTTTAGTTAATCAGGCTTTTAAAAAATGTTGATCATTTTGGTTTAATTTAATTTCAAACAACAACAAAATTAAATAATTTAAAGTCAACATATCAATAACTACAACAATTACTTACGATAACATTTCATAATATAGTGTTATACTTGAGAGCAAATCCACAAAAAATAAAGGGTTTAAAAACTGAAGTGTTTATCAATGAATTATATCTCTTTGTCATCGTAAAGTTTGATACTCCTCCATTGAACCAACTCGAAATCCATTTGGATCCAGATGAGCCTCGTTTATTGAAAAGGTGTATATTATATTAATAAAGAAAAAATATAATTAAAACACAATTTAAACTAGTTAAAGGTTATAACAATTATCCAATATTTCAGCTGAGATTATAATATTATAAGTCGTCTACGAGGGAGTTGTTAACTATTGTGGATTAAGTCGTCTACGAGGGAGTTGTTAACTATTGTGGATTAAGTCGTCTACGAGGGAGTTGTTAACTATTGTGGATTAAGTCGTCTACGAGGGAGTTGTTAACTATTGTGGATTAAGTCGTCTACGAGGGAGTTGTTAACTATTGTGGATTAAGTCGTCTACGAGGGAGTTGTTAACTATTGTGGATAAAAGTTGATAATGAGGATGAAGAGCGTGCGATTGGCGCTGACCTCTCGTGGCAAAGGTCACGGGTTGATTTAAGGAAGGCAAAGGCAGTGAGGAAGGGAACTGCTCAACCTACCTCTCGATTGTTATTGTTGCTCAGAAGCGACATCATTGCACTTCGGGCAAACCCATAGGTGCTCAGTCTTCCTCAGCAAATGTCGAATGGTATGAATGTTACTTGATCCTTTAGCGCGCTGGTTGTATGCAAGATGGATGCAACCTCTCATACGTTTATCTTTGCCAGTCTTACACTTGATGCCTAATTCCAGCAATCTTAGCCTTGATGATTCTTCGATTGCAGTGTAACTCTCTAATAGGTGATAATTAATTGTTATTAATTGTCTTCATTACATCTCCATTGTCCGTATCCATTGCACCCTGTGTGACCAGGACCCCACCTCTCGAAGTTGAACCTAGTAAAGTTCAGTATCTAACACTTCATTCCTCTACGGCCGTATCTGCGATGGGACTATCTTGACTTTTTTGTGAGGATGGAGGTTAGAAAATCTGTCTTATTTTGACAACATTCATGTAAAAAGAGATCTTCACCAGCATTTTTGTGTGACGCCATATTTGTTAAACTCTACTACTTCTATCGTCACACTTTGTCACAAAATTGTAGATCTCTCTCTCTCTCTCTCTCTCTCTCTCTCTCTCTCTCTCTCACTGCGCGACGGCATATGTGGACGAACCCATACATAAACCGACAGATAATAGACAGACAGTTAAAATCACAAAGGTATAATAAGGTTTTAACAAAGATCATAACGGAGAGTCCGACCAATAGCTGCTTGGCGCAGAACTATGGACGCAGAGATGCATAGCAAACCGGTGTTAAACAGCACATGAAGGATGGCCGCCGAACGAGCACAGTGGAGACAATGTGTTGCTGCCCTACCAGAAGAAAGACCACAACACGGATTGAACTTTTAGTACAGCACGAAGGATATAGGCAGTCATCCACATATGACCCCACACAGTGAGGGTAGAGTGGGGGTCTTAATTTGTGTGACGAGGCGTGACGATAGAGGGGAGGGGGTTGAATCAATGTGACTTCCCACTAAAAATGACGAGTAAGGCTTGCTTTGTTCATAACTGATGACGGAAAAGTCGTTTTTGTAAACTACATCCTCATAGTGTGCACCCTCATGCACTTCGTAAAAGCAGAGCCGGATTAACATAGTAGCAAAAGTAGCATATGCTACGGGCCCCGCGCCAATAAATATGTACATAATTTTTTGGTAAACTTCTAATACGAGCGTTAAACCAATGATCTTGTGATTTATGCCATCTTTAGCGCCTTTTCATTTTATGTCACGAAATTGTGAGAGAAAGAGCATAAGAGGGTGATTTAGTGTGACTCTTCATTATTTTTATCTTAACTGTTCGCGGACGGAAGCCATTTAAGTGGCGTTGAAAATTTGGTCACGTTTGGACGGAAGCCACTTTTTTGGCTCTATGCGACTGCCACTTTGATTTTGTTTCGTTCTTTGTGAAATGAATTTGCATTAACAATAAAAACTAGAATTTAGGAAACGGAAACTTCCTGTTTTAATTTAGGTATACGGCGTTCTCGAACTCTCTTTCGATGTTGATTAAAATTTCTTGATTTGTAAGGTTAGAAAACTCAAAAAATGAGCAGTAGACACAGAGATATTGGACGTAATTATGCTTCTGGAAGTGAAAAACGTAAAGCGAAGGAAGAAAAAAGAAAGAAGAGATCAACTTGTGATATCAAAAACATGTAAGCTGACAGAATATTTTGATGTTCATGGTGGTGGTACTCTAACCGCTGAAGCTGGAAGTACAGGAACAACTAGTACTAGTGCAGGCTGTGCAGCAAAAAACATACAGCAAAACCCAGTATACACTGAGTCTAAATGTGAAAGAATAAGTGAAACGAAGAAGTACTCTAATGATATTGGTGACTGGCCGAACAACAATTCCGACTGTGAGCGTGAATATTGGATATCCAAGGGAAGTGAAAAATGTCAACATGTTGATAGTGCCTTCTCTTTATCCGTGCGATTTTATGACACTAAAACGAAAACTCGATACTGTCAGAAGTCTTATTTTACACATATTCATAAACCTACAAACATGCAAGAAAATGGTAATGCTATTCAGAAAGTAAAAGGCGCCTATTCTGTTTCCCATGCAAGCTTATGAGTTCAGAATGTTCAAAGTTTACTGTGGAAGGGTTTAATGACTGGAAATATGCAAGCAATCTATTGCGTCGACATGAAGAAAGCTCTTCACGTAGACAAGCTTTAATTTTACTGTTGATGTGTAAAAACAAAGTTGAATGTGTCGATTCCCAACTTGTGAAACAAATGGACATTCAAGAAAAGAATTGGCACAAACTTCTAGAGCGAATAATTGAAGTTGTGAAGTTTTTAGCAGAACGAGGCCTTTCATGTCGTGGCAGTAATGAAATTGTAGGGTCCCCTTATAACGGGAATTACTTAGGGTTGTTAGAATTACTGGCCAAGTTTGACCCTTTTCTGGAAGAGTATATAAGTACTCATGCAAAGAAAGGATTTGGACATACATCATATCTATCTAAAACAACGTGTGAGGAATTCATCAATCTGATTGGATCCAGCATACTGGATCACATTCTCTGTGAAGTGAAGAAATACAAGTATTATTCCGTTTCATTGGATTCTACTCCAGATATATCTAATATAGACCAGCTGACTTTGACTCTGCTATGTTTTGCCATCTGGACCAGTTGAAAGATTTGTGACATTTTTGGATATGGACGGTCATATTGCTGAACAGCTTACTAAAAGTCTACTTAATTGTTTTTTAAAGGCATAATAATAATAATAATAATAGCCCCTTCAGTCATAACTGACTATGGGAATGCGCCCCTGAGGTGACAGCCCTCAGCTGCTTATTTTCCTGGTGCTCCTTTCGACGTTTTCTCCTCACCTCTGCTTCTTGTGTGAGCCTCTCTTCGCCCAATCTGAGGTGGCGCCGTAAATAGCATCGCCACTTAGTGCGATCGGCAGCTTCATCCTCCCATGTTGCTGGATCCATGTCCAGTGCCCTCATATCTCTCTTGCACACATCTTTGAACCTCAGCTGTGGTCGCCCAACTGTTCTCTTGCCATCTGCTAATTGTCCGTAGAAGATATCTTTTGGGATGCGACCATCATCCATGCGGCGAACATGGCCAAGCCAGAGAAGTCTGCGCTGTCTAAGAAGCGTATACATACTTTGAAGGCCAGTACGTGACAACACCTCGACATTTGTCACTTTATCTTTCCACGAGATGCCGAGGATGCGGCGTAGACACCGCAAATGGAAGGTATTGAGCCTTCTTTCTTGCTTAGCATAGGTCGTCCAGGTCTCGCTGCCATATAGGAGTGTGCTGGTGACGCAGGCATTATATACCGCAGCTTTGGTCTTCATTGTGAGTTTAGAGTTTCCCCAAACACGCGATGTGAGGCGGGCAAAGGTAGCTGCAGCTTTGCCAATGCGGCTGTCGATTTCTGTATCCAGTGAGAGTTTGTCATTGATGGTAGACCCTAGGTATGTGAAGTGGTGCACCACTGCCAATTCATAGTTATCGATAGTGATAACTGGTGCAGCACCCACATCCTGACTCAGCACATTCGTTTTCTTTAGACTTATTGTAAGGCCAAAGTCCTTGCATGCTTTAGTGAAGCGATTCATCAAGCTCTGAAGCTCCTGTTGGCTTTGAGTGACGACTGCAGCATCATCAGCGAACAACAAGTCTCTTATAGTGACCCTTCTGATTTTTGTTTTTGCTTTCAGCCTTGAAAGATTAAACAGACGGCCATCTGACCTAGTGTGAAGGCATATTCCTTCAGTTGGATCTCTGAATGCATGTTTCAAGAGTAAGGCAAAGAAGATTCCGAAGAGGGTCGGAGCCAGAACACAGCCTTGTTTAACGCCACTTCGTATATCAAAGGGCTGTGACGTGCTTCCAGCATATTGGACTGTTCCCTTCATGCCGTCATGAAATGACTTTATCATTTCCAGCATTTTAGAAGGGCAGCCTATTTTCAGGAGGATTTTAAAGAATCCATCCCTACTAACCAGGTCGAATGCTTTTGTGAGGTCTATAAAGGCGATATATAATGGTCTTTTCTGCTCTCTTGATTTTTCCTGAAGCTGGCGGAGAGAGAAGATCATGTCTGTTGTTGATCTGCCAGCTCGGATTCCACACTGTGACTCTGGATATATGCGCTCAGCTAACTTGTGTAGTCGCATTAAGATGACTTTGGCAAAAACCTTACCAACAATACTAAGAAGAGAGATGCCTCTGTAGTTATTGCAATCACTTCTGTCTCCTTTATTTTTATACAGTGTTACAATCTTGGCATCTCGCATGTCTTGAGGAATAGTTGTCTCTTCCCAGCACTGGCACAGCATCCTATGCAGGGGATGTAATAGTGTGCTCTTACAGCATTTGATTAAATCAGGAGGAGTCCCATCACTGCCTGGTGCTTTGCCAGAGGCCAAGCTATCAATGGCCTTGCTGAGTTCCTCTAATGTTGGTTCGGCATCCAGCTCCTCCATAGTTGGCAGACTGTTGACACCAACAAGGGCTGCAGGCGTAACGGTATTGTCTCTAGCGTAAAGCTCAGAGTAGTGCTCGACCCACCTCTCCATCTGCTTACCCTTATCGGTTAGCTTCTCTCCGCTGATGGTTTTTAGCGGTGCCATCTTACTTTTATGGGGGCCAAGTGCTTTCTTTATACCGTCATACATTTGTCTAATGTTGCCTGTTTGCGCTGCGATCTGGATGCTCTCACTGAGCTGGAGCCAGTAGTCATTTGCACAGCGTCGAGCAGTTTGTTGAACTTTGCTTCTCGTAACCCTCAGGATCTGTAGGGTTCTGGCACTCGGTGAACGTTTGTATTCATTCATAGCACTGCGCTTAGCTTCAATGACAGGTGCCATCACATCTGATGAAGCATCAAACCAGTCATTTGACTTTGCTGTTTTCTTACCAAAGGTGGCAAGTGCAGTACTTTGAATGGTGTTCCGTAGATACTCCCAGTTCTCTGTAATAGTATCACCATGCTGAGGGCTACTGAGCACTTTCTCGAAGGTCGCAGTGAATTGAGCGATCATGAAAGGGTCTGACATCTTGCTGGTATCAATGCGTGGTTTCCCTTCATGTCTGACACGATAAAGTTTTCTTGGTTGTGCTCTGATTTTGCAGCAAACCAAGGAGTGATCTGTATCACAGTCTGCACTATGGTACGAGCGCGTGGAGAGCACAAACCTGAGGAGTGGCCTTCTGACGAGAATCAGGTCAAGTTGGTGCCAGTGCTTGGATCGTGGGTGTCTCCATGACACCTTATGCTGGGGTTTTGTCTGAAAGTAGGTGTTGGTCACGCAGAGGTCATGGTGGACGCACAACTCTAAGAGCCGTTGTCCATTTTCATTCATCTTGCCAATACCAAACCTGCCCAGACATGAAGGCCATGAAACATTATCGGCACCCACTCTAGCGTTAAAGTCACCAAGGAGAACAAGCTGTTCTTGCCTAGGTATGCTTTTGATAATTGCTGTTAGATTCTCGTAGAACTCATCTTTAGCTTCTGAGGCAGAGTACAGAGTAGGAGCATACACACTGACAAGGGTGATGGGACCTGTGCTAGTTTGCAGGCGGAGAGTTAACAGGCGTTCTGATCCATTCTCGCCTGGTTCAACCATTTTAGTTAGCGATTTTTTGACCGCAAAACCTACTCCGTGTTCTCTAGCTTTATTAAGATCTTTCCCTTGCCAATAAAATGTGTAGTCCTTCTCGCTCACCGTTCCAGAGCCCGCCAGGCGCGTTTCCTGAAGTGCAGCTATATCCACCTGAAGTCGTTTAAGCTCATCATTAATTATGGCTGTCTTCCTTACATCGTTTACATCCTGTAGGTTTTCGGATAGTCCAGTCAACATAGTCTGGACGTTCCAGCATCCCAATCTGAGAGTTTGCTTATTTCTTTTTTTCGATAATTGCTTGGTGCAAAATTTTCTGTCCACAGTTCGGGTTTGACCCTAATCCCCATGCACCCAATGGGGAAAGCAGACAGTGGCGGGACAACACCTTATTGACTGGGGGCTGCCCAGCTTGAAGCGGGCGGTAGCTGTCCAGTGAGATCCTAGAACCTCTCCCACTGTCGGAAGTAGCCCCTGGCGCCATGCCCTACGCCAATTGGGCAAAATGCTTATAACCGGTAACTGCTACTTCCCGTGTTTTGCCGACACCTATAGGGTGAAGCTGGAGTGTCCTCTCCAGGGCGCGAGCTTGGGCACAGTTATATGGAGATCAAGCTGTTGCCCATGCAGCATGTCCCCCCTCTCCACACAGCCGGTAGATCCAAAGGAACGGCAGTAGCCGATACAGTTTGGTACCAGCCATGTCGCCATTTAAAGGCAAATGACATTGATATTAAAGACTGCCGTGGTCAAATTTATGACAACGCCAGCAACATGAGTGGCAAGTTTATAGGATTACAAGTACGAATTAAAGAGATGAATAAGTTTGCGCATTATATTCCGTGTTTTGCACATTCACTAAATTTAGAGCTTCAGGCGACCTTCTGTCTTGACCGATTGTGTGTGGTGCACCATTTTGGGGCCCTCCCAGTATTGATAAACCAGACAGATTGCTGTGTCCGTTTTCAGATTTTGCTAATTGTCTCTGGCTTTTTCCTCAGACCTTCGGGTCCTGAGTGTTCCTCTATAAATGCCTTCGGGCAAATGAGGAGGGGACATTCCTCGACACCTTCGGGTATATGAGGCTCTGTCCATTTCGGCTGGAATAATCTGCAAGGCTTAATGGTTTTATAGCGATTAAGAGTACACATGAGGGCAAGTTCGGACACAATGGGCTAATCACCTGTTTGCCAGACACTTTGATTACATGTTTCGCCCAGGAACCTTGTTCTCTTTGGGTCCCCTCTACACCTCGTTTCACGGGGTAGATGAGGTTCCGATTATGAGATGAGATGAGACTAAATTTGGTTGGAAAATGTGCTGCTGAAATATTAATGTTTCTACATTTAGCATGAGGAGATTTGTTGATGATATAGGATGTATCAATTTCACTCAGAAGTTTATGTTAAATGCTCATTAGTGTGAGATCGTTCAATCTCTTTTGACCCATGGTGCTCCTTAGTTAATTTTTAATAAGTTTCAGTTTTGAAATTTATCGTTCTCCACTGCAGTTGGTTACCATTAGTGACAAATAGATGCGCAAGGCGATTTCTACATTTGGAAAACAAGACTGCAAAGAATTGTCAATTATCAAACGGTAAAACTGTAACTCTACAAGGTCTAGAGTAGTGCCAATATGAGAAGGAAGATCAGTTTTCAACAGTTCTGTAAACTGCACAAGTTCTTCACAAAGACTTTCTTCCAGATCTTCCGGATATGATTTAATACGATTCGATGATCTCGTTACCACCTCTTCAGGTGTAAACGACTGTAACTGACGAAGAAATCCAAATACATCATTCAACTTTTGATAAGCTTTCTGGCGTTTTGACAAGGCAGAGAGCAAGCTATCAATAAGGACAAGAAATGTTCGGCTTTTAAACTGCTGAGAAGGCGTTTGAGATTCAACAAGTGGATCAAGTGTGCTGGAACCACTGAAATCATCATACTCTCGATTTCGTTTGTGTTTTCTTCGAGTTTGTTCTTGATAATGTTCACACTCAGTCCGATCCTTGGCCTTTTGCTCTATGTCTGCAAAAGTAGACCGCATAGCTTGAATATACCCCCGCAGGGATTCATAGAGTGCACAAGCTGTATTCAAATCTTGTTCAGAAGATTGCAAAGAAGCACTGGTCATTTGAAAACGCTGTAATACTTGATCCCACAGTATGATCATTATTCCTGTTTCTAACTTCATCATGGTTGAAAGTAGACTACAAGCCTGTTGACGACACTCTGCCTTCTGATCATTGTTATCTGAAATATCATCCAAGACTTGTTTTATTGCAGAAAAGCTGTGTAAAAGTGCTTTTGTTGCATCTGCCCGAGCGGACCACCTGGTATCTGACAGTCTTTCCACAAAGGGCAAATGGGACTTATTATGAGTAACGCCAGCACATAATGCAGTAGAAAGGAGACCCCACCGGTAGGTAGAAGCAGAAAAGAAGGTGTACAGACATTCAACAAATCCAAAGAAAATGACTGCTTCTTGACAACCTTCTGCAGCACATTTTCCAACCAAATTTAGTGAATGTGCAAAACACGGAATGTAATGCGCAAACTTATTCATCTCTTTAATTCGTGCTTGTAATTCTATAAACTTGCCACTCATGTTGCTGGCGTTGTCATATATTTGACCACGGCAGTCTTTCATATCAATGTCATTTGCCTTTAAAAAATTAAGTAGACTTTTAGTAAGCTGTTCAGCACTATGACCTTCCATATCCAAAAATGTCACAAATCTTTCAACTGGTCCAGATGGCAAAACATAGCAGAGTCAAAGTCAGCTGGTCCATATTAGATATATCTGGAGTAGAATCCAATGAAACGGAATAATACTTGTATTTCTTCACTTCACAGAGAATGTGATCCAGTATGCTGGATCCAATCAGATTGATGAATTCCTCACACGTTGTTTTAGATAGATATGTATGTCCAAATCCTTTGTTTGCATGAGTACTTATATGCTCTGCCAGAAAAGGGTCAAACTTGGCCAGTAATTCTAACAACCCTAAGTAATTCCCGTTATAAGGGGACCCTAGAATTTCATCACTGCCACGAAATGAAAGGCCTCGTTCTGCTAAAAACTTCACAACTTCAATTATTCGCTCTAGAAGTTTGTGCCAATACTTTTCTTGAATGTCCATTTGTTTCACAAGTTGGGAATCGACACGTTCACCTTTGTTTTTACGCATCTACAGTGAAAATTAAAGCTTGTCTAGGTGAGGAGCTTTCTTCATGTCGACGCAATAGATTGCTTGCATTTTTCCAGTCATTAAACCCTTCCACAGTAAACTTTGATGAACATTCTGAACTCATAAGCTTGCATGGGAAACAGAATAGGCGCCCTTTACTTTCTGAATAGCATTACCATTTTCTTGCATGTTTGTAGGTTTATGAATATGTGTAAACTAAGACTTCTGACAGTATCGAGTTTTCTTTTCAGTGTCATACAATCGCACTGATGAACAGAAGGCACTATCAACATGTTGACATTTTTCACTTCCCTTGGATATCCAATATTCACGCTCACAGTCGGAATTGTTGTTCGGCCAGTCACCAATATCATTAGAGTACTTCTTCGTTTCACTTATTCTTTCACATTCAGACTCAGTGTATACTGGGTTTTGCTGTATGTTTTTTGCTGCACAGCCTGCACTAGTACTAGTTGTTCCTGTACTTCCAGCTTCAGCGGTTAGAGTACCACCACCCTGAACATCAAAATATTCTGTCAGCTTACGTGTTTTTGATATCACAAGTTGATCTCTTCTTTCTTTTTTCTTCCTTCGCTTTACGTTTTTCACTTCCAGAAGCATAATTACGTCCAATATCTCTGTGTCTACTGCTCATTTTTTGAGTTTTTTAACCTTACAAATCAAGAAATTTTAATCAAGATCGAAAGAGAGTGACAGCACGTCGTATACCCCAATAAAAACAGGAAGTTTCCGTTTCCTAAATTCTAGTTTTTATTGTTAATGCAAATTCATTTCACAAAGAACGAAACAAAATCAAAGGGGCAGTCGCATAGAGCCAAAAAAAGTGGCTTCCGTCCAAACGTGACCAAATTTTCTACGCCACTTAAATGGCTTCCGTACGCAAACAGTTAAGATAAAAATAATGAAGAGTCACACTAAATCACCCTGTTATGCTCTTTCTCTCACAATTTCGTGACACCAAATGAAAAGGCGCTAAAGATGGCATAAATCACAAGATCATTGGTTTAACGCTCGTATTAGAAGATGACCAAAAAATTATGTACATATTTATTGGCGCGGGGCCCGTAGCATATTCTACTTTTGCTACTATGTTAATCCGGCTCTGCTTTTACGAAGTGCATGAGGGTGCACACTATGAGGATGTAGTTTACAAAAACGACTTTTCCGTCATCAGTTATGAACAAAGCAAGCCTTACTCGTCATTTTTAGTGGGAAGTCACATTGATTCAACCCCCTCCCCTCTATCGTCACGCCTCGTCACACAATTTAAGACCCCCACTCTACCCTCACTGTGTGAGGTCACATGTGGATAACTCCCTATATCCTTCGTGCTGTACAAAGTTCAATCCGTGTTGTGGTCTTTCTTCTGGTAGGGCAGCAACACATTGTCTCCACTGTGCTCGTTCGGCGGCCTTCCTTCATGTGGTGTTTAACACCGGTTTGCTATGCATCTCTGCGTCCACAGTTCTGCGCCAAGCAGCTATTGGTCGGACTCTCCGTTATGATCTTTGTTAAAACCTTATTATTCCTTTGTGATTTTAACTGTCTGTCAGTTATCTGTCGGTTTATGTATGGGTTCGTCTACATATGCCGTCGCGCAGTGAGAGAGAGAGAGAGAGAGAGAGAGAGAGAGAGAGAGAGAGAGGTCTACAATTTTGTGACAAAGTGTGACGATAGAGGTAGTAGAGTTTAACAAATATGGCGTCACACAAAAATGCTGGTGAAGATCTCTTTTTACATGAATGTTGTCAAAATAAGACAGATTTTCTAACCTCCATCCTCACAAAAAAGTTGCAGATACGGCCGTAGAGGAATGAAGTGTTAGAGACTGAACTTTACTAGGTTCAACTTCGAGAGGTGGTGTCCTGGTCACGCAGGGAGCAATGGATACGGACAATGGAGATGTAATGAAGACAATTAATGACAATTAATTATCACCTAATAGAGAGTTACACTGCAATCGAAGAATCATCAAGGCTAAGATTGCTGGAATTAGGCATCAAGTGTAAGACTGGCAAAGATAAACGTATGAGAGGATGCATCCATCTTGCATACAACCAGCGCGCTAAAGGATCAAGTAGCATTCATACCATTCGACATTTGCTGAGGAAGACTGAGCACCTATGGGTTTGCCCGAAGTGCAATGATGTCGCTTCTGAGCAACAATAACAATCGAGAGGTAGGTTGAGCAGTTCCCTTCCTCACTGCCTTTGCCTTCTTTAAATCAACTCGTGACTTTTGCCACGAGAGGTCAGCGCCAATCGCACGCTCTTCATCCTCATTATCAACTTTTATCCACAACAGTTAACAACTCCCTCGTAGACGACTTAATCCACAATAGTAAACAACTCCCTCGTAGACGACTTATTCCACAATAGTTAACAACTCCCTCGTAGACGACTTATAATATTATAATCTCAGCTGAAATATTGGATAATTGTTATAACCTTTAACTAGTTTAAATTGTGTTTTAATTATATTTTTTCTTTATTAATATAATATACACCTTTTCAATAAACGAGGCTCATCTGGATCCAAATGGATTTCTAGTTGGTTCAATGGAGGAGTATCAAACTTTACGATGACAAAGAGATATAATTCATTGATAAACACTTCAGTTTTTAAACCCTTTAATTTTTGTGGATTTGCTCTCAAGTTTAACACTATATTATGAAATGTTATCGTAAGTGTTGATTGTCTTTAAGCGCTATGATTGTAATGTTGCGACACATACAGGCCATCCTAATCTTGACGGGCTGATTGACTACTGTAAATGTAAACAGTCAGGAATGGTCTGTTCGTCCAAGCGTAACAGGTGTCCGTGACACAAATAGGACAGGCTCAGTTTGGCCACTGTAAAGGTAGAGTTGAATGTTGGAGAATGTCCAGTATCAATGTTGGAAACGATTCTAAGCCACACAGGCAGACATAATTATATGCAGGCCCTGGTTGGCCGCAACAATACTGGCATTCGTTTCGATGACTTGGAGTGTTGAGGTGTTGTAGAAATATAGAGTGTGAGTAAACCTCAATGAATGCGAATGCGAGTATCAAAGTTCGTGGAAGACAGGCATCTAAATGACATCACACTTGTAGTAATTACATGTAGTAATTCACATAGTTCTTGGAGCACCTCTGACGTTTGATAGACTTTAAAACATCACAACGACAGGTACGCCGACATCAACATAAAATAGTCATTGACAATTCAGGACATAGCATGTATGAATACAGTTCATTCAGCAAGCTGTGCATGTATATAATAAAGCTGATCTCGTATAATTCCACCTTCGTCAGCTACAGCTAAATACAGCAAATATGTGAGTTTACACAACTCCTTTCTGACATCAATAAGTCAGATATATATACGGGTCGACGACAGGCCGCGCAATATGGCGGGCTTATAGATATGATGATCTCTGTGGTATTTCAATAACAAACAGGGTGAATCAAACCTGTTAAATGGCAACACCGCAGATAGCGGGATACAGCACCTGTAAAGTTCTTTGTGCATACACCAGCCCAGTGCATATAATACTAGGATACTTCGTGAGCTCCATTACTGGTATTCATAGATGGACTCATTCCCGCCCAGGGAAAAGTCATTAGCTGGCTACAAAAACGAGTCATATAAGATTCTGGAAAAACGAGGTGTAAAGGGCAATTTTTACTATCTTGCAATATAATACATTTATATTCTTATTATGTTCGCAAATATTTTGGAAGCAAAGTATTTCCTTTTTAAGTGCTTAAGGAGAAGTCATTTTTGGGTTGCTTCCCTTGAAAATAGTTCTGTCATCTTCGATCGGACTCCGCAGACGACTCTAGGCCTACTGCGATTTATTCTGTGGCTGGGTAGGAATAGATTGTTCTTGCTTCAGTATATCTATGGCCTGAATTTATACGTAGTGTTTGTATGAGTAGGACGAGTCTGTCTTATATATGGATATCTTTGCATTTCTAAGTCGAACTAATTTGGTTGTCGCTAGAAAAGGTCAAAGGCTATGCAGCGGAAGTATCGCTAGCAAAGGGTGTGATCCATGGCTGTCATCCTGTGAGGATGCCGAGTTTTGTTGTAGCAGGTTTTTTGCCGAAATAGTGATCTATCTATGGATGGGGAAAAGTGATAATCATTTAGACATGTTGTATGTACTTTACCCCAGTGTTTATTCTCTTTTGCCAAGGAATGGCAAAGTTATATTTCGCATAAAAAGGTAAAACCACAATTTATTATGAACTTGGGCTTCGCCATCGTTGTTGATAAGCAGATGCACAGTGGTACTTTTAAAAAGAATATCCATTCAAAGGAAGAAGACATTCCTATGTATCAGCACTGGATTGTATGATATTATTCAATTACCTCTATGAGAGAACCTATGAAGAAATGAGGACATTTAATGAATGACTAATTTTGGTCTATATTCTATAGTGAGTGAAGCTCACGAGAGAGAGAACAGCCATGTTGAAATTCATATACTTTGTATTTATCGAGTGAGAAAAAGGGATGCCTGTACTATCGCTCGATGAACCAAGAGATCACTGCTACATGTGAGAACCCATGTCTGGGATTCCTATATTATGAAATATATATATATTGAACTTTACGTGAAGGAATATTCGCTAGACGAGGTTAGGTCTAGGAGCCTTCCTATGTATTGGTTATGGTCTGACGTGCCCAGTCAGTAAAGCCAGATGATTTACATGATGGAACGCTGTATGCTTATTTACGAATGCTCCATTATGATATTTGCCAAGCATGAATGCTAACTTAAGATGATATTCCTGTGATCAACATTATACTGTCTATGTCGACATTTGTTCCTGTAACCATACACGTACTGTCCAAGTGTGCGTCCCATTAAATGTTATAAAAAGACCACCGTAGTTCCAGTACTTCTTGAATTCGAACAGTGTGAGTATGAGTGATGTACTACCAACCTGTCAACTCTATCGAATCATTCTACCATTCGCGTACTGACATTCAGATACACACTCATTGTTTACACTCACATTCTTGTCGGAGCCTCATCACGTTCCAGGACAAGATGACCTGTATGACCAAAACTGTGCTGGGTTTGATGAGTTGACAATCGTTACACTTTACTACACCAGTCCCAACATCTACATTTATCCACTGGTGGACATTCACATCATTTAGCAAATAAAGCATGATTCAACAACTAGTAGCCAGTATGAGTTAACAACTACACACAAAGAAAGAGTTTAACAACTGGTGTGCCAGCTTCCTGGGTCAACCTGCACAGTGACCATATTGAGAAGTAAACTACTGAGACCAGACGTTCCTTGGGGTCTGTTACGACACACAAATACATCAGCAGTACAACTCTACAGTGATGTCAGCGTGACCTGTCCTGTCGAGAGTATGCAGTAACTAGGTCAGGGTTTGTTGACATTTGGTTCATTGGACATTTGCCATACAACTGACAGTGTTACACAGCAAGCTTGGTTGAAACATAGAACATTACACATCAGGACTGGAGAATATTTGACAGTGTTTGCGAAAGAAAATGTTATTGAACTGAGAAGTCCTACATTGATTGTTATCATTCAAATCAACGATGGAGCTTCTATTTCTGTGTTGAATTTAAAATAATTAGACCAGAAGTATTTGTTTAATAAAGTACCACAGTACTGTACTATTAGGCAGTGTAACTGAGCCTTCATTCCAACACATTCTTTCTGCAACACTCTATTTACATCATATTGCCATACTATTTATGCATTTATGTATTTATGTTTAACTATTTATATGTGATATTTGTTTGTATCCAGCGGGTTGTTGTTTCGGTTGGGCGGTGTCACACAGCAGAGTATCCCACGTAATAGAGGGTCTGATGTGTGCGTTTCTATAGGTGCAATTTTCTTCATTGGAAATTTGCTGCGACAGCTGTTGCTATTACTGTTAGCTGTGAAGTCTGTACTCATTGTTGTTTTTGTAATATTCCTCTGTTCTTTAGTTTGTTTTGATTTGTTTGTAATTTGTTGGTCTACCCTATTCTATCTTTCAGTTCTATTCTCAATTTATATTTATATACTGTGGCGTTATTTGTATTTGTTATCCTCTTGCGGTTTATCTTTTATTGTTTTTCCAATTTTATTTATTTCATTTCCGCAAATGTTTTCATGTTTTTCTGTATAACTGTTTTGTTTGTGCCTGATCGACATACACTATTTAAAATATAGTTGATCATATAAATTGATGTACAAGAATCAACTGATAGTTAATTGCTATTACTAAAGGTACACAGTTGATGATATAAAACACTATTTCTGGTGCACTGCACTTATATTATAGAGTGAACCAGCAACTTATAGCTGTTATTATATAAGGATTTATACAAGACCTTTGTAAGGCTTGTTTCCCACAGTGATTGGGATAGTTAAGTACTATTTTTCACAGGTTACAAAGTTATCATACAAAGTCTTTGATTAAGACTAAGAAAGTAAATTTATTTACTTTTGCAAATTACTGATCTTATTAGACAAGATGTCTACCTTGGATTATTTTATCACACAAGGCAGGGCTCTTGATAAGACTGGTCAGCAGTTAGAAGAATGGGCAGTTGCTCAATATGACAAAGCATTAGCTGCAGAAGAGAGGAAACTTGCTATTGAAGAAAAGAAATTAGAAGCTGAGGAAAGAAAATTACAAAGAGAGGATGAACAAAAGAAATTGCAGATACAGACTGATGAAAAAAGATTCCAGATGGAAATGGAAAAAGAGAAAAGAAAAGATGAAGCTGCTGCTGAAGAGAAAAAATTACAGGCTGCTGCAGAAGAGAGAAAATTACAAGCTGAAGCTCAAGAAAAAAAAGCAATAAGAGAACATGAACACCAAAAAGAACTTTTAGCATTTGAGTTAGAAAAGTTAAAGTTAACAAACATAAGTAATGTAAATCAAGCATCTAGTGGTAATGGTAAACCCTTTACTTACAAGGTCAAGGTACCAGCGTTCAACCCTTCCAGTGATGACATAACATTCTGGCTAAACAGATTTGAACGCTCGTGTCGAGCACATAATGTGGACAAATCACAATATGCTAACCAGTTATCAGAAAATCTGAAAGGTGATTCTCTGACTAGTTTAAGTTTGGTTGAAGAGGCTGACAAAGATAACTATGATGTTATTAGGGCAGCCTTATTAAAGAAGTATCAGTTGTCTGAAGATGGTTATCGGAAGTTGTTTAAGACAATGGTGCCTGAGGCAGGTGTAGAATTCTCAGAATTCATTGCAAGGACACGACTTACATTTGATCGTTGGATTGAGCTATCCAAAACAGAAAAGACTTATGAAGCCCTTATGGACTTGATACTCAGAGACAAGATTATGTCAAGTATAAATAAACCTTTCCTCGAATTCTTACATGAGCGTAAACCTAAGTCTCTAAAAGAAATGGAACAGTATTGTACCCAATACGTCACTGCACATCCGGACGTAGCCATTAGCAACAGTAAGGTTAAAGAAGGTATGCCAGTTGCTTCTGCAACACCATACAACCCTAATCACTCTCACAAATTCCAAGGACCTCAAAATAGGTTTAATAAAAAAGGTAACTATTACAGTTATCAGAACCAAGGTAGCCAATCATTTCAGGGTTCTTCTTCGAATACCTGGAGAAGAGCTGACAGCCCTCGATTCAGGGGTGGTCATAATTACAGGAACTTTCGCAAAGGAAGTCATTCTAGAAACTATCCAAGTTTTCCTTCATGGAGACAACAGGATCATAATTACCGAGATACTCATTATAATGAATATGATGATAGTAACCAAAGGAGCTATGATTCAAACCCGAGTAGAGGTTATAATAGTGGAAACAATGATAAGTACAGAGGCAATAATAACAGAGGTAGAGCACAATTCAAAAAACATAAAGCTCATTACCAGGCGAACTCTGCACAGCAAGAGTCCCACGAAGCCTATAAACAAAATAAAGATAATGATGACTCTAATAATATGGCATGTGCCGCTTTTGATTTTGGGAGAGCATATCAGTGCCCCCAATGCAAAACATTATTTGAGCCAACCACAGTGTCTACTTTAAGCTGTGGCCATCCTCTTCCCGCTCTTCCTGCGTCAATCGCGCATGATGGGAGAGGTTCTCTTGTCTTACACAAAGGTTTAGTAAATGACAATCCAGTCTCAGTACTTTTTGATTCTGGATGCACAACTATTGGGGTTAGGCAGTCACTCATAGATCCTTCTCATTCTACAGGCAAAGTAGTCAAATGCGTAACATTTGGCGGCACCATAGAGAAATACTCTACCGCTATCATTAGGATTGCTACTCCTTTCTTCACAGGAGATGTACACGCATGTCTTTTGCCGAATCCGATCGCTGATCTTATCATCGGTCGCATTCACGGAGTCAAAGAATGTACTCCGGAGCAAATTTCCTTTGGGAAAATCAAAATATGCAATCTGCTAATGCAGTAGTCACTAGAGCTCAAGCTCTCAATATGCCTGAAACTTCATCTGTTGAAGATAATGAAGTGCATAACCAAGATGATCCCTTGGTAATTTCTCGTGACTCGTTTATAAAACAACAAGAAGAAGATCCGACTCTTAAGAAATTCTTCACTCTTGTAACAAAAGGTGATCCGAATAAAGATTCAAATTGTAAATCTTGGATTACAATGAAGAATGGCGTACTTGTACGTATGGTGCAAGACTCCACTAAGTCAAGTCATTCTCAGATTCTTGTACCCAAGAATTTGAGAGTTAAGATCTTACAACATGCACACGACTCTCAGTGTGCTGGTCACATGGGTTTTTCCCGTACAAAGTCAAGAGTTCTTGCGGCTTTCTTTTGGCCTTTTGTGAACAAGGACATACGGATCTATTGTCGATCCTGTAAAGTATGTCAAGAAGTCAAATCCAAAGGTCCTCGTCATGCTGCGCCTATTCAGGCTGCAGATATTCCTATTCGTCCATTCCAGAAAATGGCGATAGACATCATTGGTCCATTCAAGATCAAATCTGCTAGAGGACATCAGTTTATCTTAACGTGTGTAGACATGTGCACACGTTGGCCAGAGGCTATCCCTCTAAAGAGCATTACTACCACTGACATTGCAGATGCTCTTTGGCTTATATTTTCTCGGCTGGGATTCCCCGGAGAAATATTATCAGATCATGGCACCCAACTGATATCGGATACCATGTCTCAAGTAATGTCTACTCTACAGATAGAGAGATCTTTGAGTAGCATCTATCATCCTATGTCCAATGGGATGGTCGAGCGACTAAATAGAACACTTAAGAACTTATTAGGGAAGATAACTGAGGATCATCCTCAGGATTGGGATAGGGTTTTACCCGCGGCCCTCTTCGCGTACAGAGAGGTTCCCAATGAACATACAGGGTTTTCGCCCTTTGAACTTGTCTTTGGCGCGCGACCGCGCGCGGCCCAATGTCTTTGCTGCATGATCTTATAACAGCTGACAATATTGACGATGACACAAAATCTTCTTACGAGTATGTCATCGCGCTGAGACAAAAGATTATCGAAGCATGCAAATTGGCAACGTCCTCTTCTGAGTTTGCTAAGCAGAAGGCAAGACAATTTGCTAATAAGAAGAGAACTTTACGACAACTTTGTCCTGGTGACAAAGCATTTGTTTTGCTACCTTGTCGTGAAAATAGACTCCTTATTAGTTGGAAAGGTCCGTACGATATAATATCGAAAATTTCAGATGTTGACTACATCGTCGATATTAACGGGAAGCATAAAACCTTCCACATCAATATGCTTACGGAGTTCCATGAACGTCCTGACTATCTACAGCCTATTTTCCAGGCAACGGACGATTCTCATGTCAAACATGGTCATTACTCATCACTGTCTGTAATACAGGATGAGGAAACAAGTTTTTCGGATGTTAATCTCCCGCTTCCAATGATCCCACTTCATTCTAGTGAATCATGGAAAGACGTTACTGTTTCTCCTGATTTGTCTCTAGGAGAACGGCGACAAGTTTCGTCTATGTTACAAACATTTCAGGATGTCCTCACTGACATCCCTGGACAAACTCATGTCATTGAGCACGACATTGTTCTAACTGAACATACTCCAATTAGGGTTAGGCCTTATCCTATCCCTATACATTTCCAAACACAGGTTGAAAAGGAGTTGGATGAAATGATAGATTTACAAATAATCGAACCATCCACTTCTGCATATTCTTCGCCGATGGTTATTGTTCGAAAAAAAGACAATAACATACGTCTTTGCGTTGACTATCGCAAATTGAATCAAGTTACGAAGTTCGATGCTGAACCTATGCCTTTACTAGAAGAGTTACTTACTCGTCTTTCTAAATCGCATTTTTTCACTAAACTTGATTTGTCTAAAGGATATTGGCAAGTTCCATTATCCGAACGCGCCAAACCTCTTACCGCTTTCTCTACTCCCAGAGGCCTTTTCCAATGGAATTTTATGCCTTTCGGCCTTATGAACGCACCAGCCACATTTGTACGCATGATGCGTCGAATCCTATCGTATCGGTCAGATGTCATTGCTTATCTAGACGACATCTGTCTTTTCAGCGATACTTGGGAAGATCACTATTCAGGATTAGTTGAATTATTATCAACTCTGCGTGAGTATAACCTGACAGCAAAACCATCTAAAGCTTGTATTGGCTTTAGCGAAATTGCTTTCTTAGGCCATCGAGTAGGTCACGGTTTCTTGAAGACAGAAGACCATAATATCACTAAGATACTTAACATCTCTATCCCTAGGACTAAAAAGCAAGTGCGAAGTCTTTTAGGTCTCATACAATTTTATGGACGTTTCATTCCGAATCTGTCCTCTATCATGGCACCTCTCTCTACACTATTAAAGAAAGGGTCGCCTAACATGGTTCACTGGTCTCATGAATGCCAATCTTCACTAGAGAAGATCAAAACTATGTTTTCATCACCACCTATTTTAGTGTTACCTACAACAGATAAGACATTTGTTCTTCGTAGTGACGCTTCATCCACTGGGATTGGAGCGGCACTAATGCAAGAGTACTCTGGAACTCTGCATCCTGTAATGTACATATCCAGAAAACTTAATGCTGCAGAAAGGAATTACTCGGTTTTAGACCGTGAATTATTGGCAATGGTTTGGTCAATTCTCAAACTCCAAAGATTCCTTCTGGGCGCGCATTTCGTAGTGGAAACTGACCAAAAAGCTCTTACGGCTATCCAAAGTAAAAACTTGAAGAGCTCGAGATCAACTCGATACGCAATCGCTCTTCAACCTTTTCATTTTTCGGTACGAGCTATCCGTGGTTCAGAAAATGTGATGGCGGACATTCTGTCCAGATGCCCACATGATGCCACTTAACTGTTAAATATTGGATCTTTTTAATATGTATAACTTTACAACAGTTATTTTTTGTTTCTTTACTAAGATACACATTTGTAATTTAATAATAGAATGATGGTATCGCTACTTAGCGGTTTATTGATGTTAATTCACCGCTGTTCTTTGATGATTGTTTCTTCATAAATCATAAATTTAAGATTGTAGTGTGAATTTTTGGTATGCATTGTATAATTACCAGAATTGTATTATACGTACATCACACCTTCCTGGAAACATTTATTCGTAGGGAAACAATTTCTCTCAGATTTTGAGATATATATTCTCACCAGTCATATTAGGAATTATAGTTATTCCTGATATTTTCATCTGCGCAGTATTCTTGCGTTGTGAGCCTATTCTACGGTGCTCCTAGATGTATTTAAAAAAAAAAAAATTTATTTTTTTTTTCCCGGGAGGTGTGGTAAGACTGTAAAGGGCAATTTTTACTATCTTGCAATATAATACATTTATATTCTTATTATGTTCGCAAATATTTTGGAAGCAAAGTATTTCCTTTTTAAGTGCTTAAGGAGAAGTCATTTTTTGGGTTGCTTCCCTTGAAAATAGTTCTGTCATCTTCGATCGGACTCCGCAGACGACTCTAGGCCTACTGCGATTTATTCTGTGGCTGGGTAGGAATAGATTGTTCTTGCTTCAGTATATCTATGGCCTGAATTTATACGTAGTGTTTGTATGAGTAGGACGAGTCTGTCTTATATATGGATATCTTTGCATTTCTACGTCGAACTAATTTGGTTGTCGCTAGAAAAGGTCAAAGGCTATGCAGCGGAAGTATCGCTAGCAAAGGGTGTGATCCATGGCTGTCATCCTGTGAGGATGCCGAGTTTTGTTGTAGCAGGCTTTTTGCCGAAATAGTGATCTATCTATGGATGGGGAAAAGTGATAATCATTTAGACATGTTGTATGTACTTTACCCCAGTGTTTATTCTCTTTTGCCAAGGAATGGCAAAGTTATATTTCGCATAAAAAGGTAAAACCACAATTTATTATGAACTTGGGCTTCGCCATCGTTGTTGATAAGCAGATGCACAGTGGTACTTTTAAAAAGAATATCCATTCAAAGGAAGAAGACATTCCTATGTATCAGCACTGGATTGTATGATATTATTCAATTACCTCTATGAGAGAACCTATGAAGAAATGAGGACATTTAATGAATGACTAAATTTTGGTCTATATTCTATAGTGAGTGAAGCTCACGAGAGAGAGAACAGCCATGTTGAAATTCATATACTTTGTATTTATCGAGTGAGAAAAAGGGATGCCTGTACTATCGCTCGATGAACCAAGAGATCACTGCTACATGTGAGAACCCATGTCTGGGATTCCTATATTATGAAATATATATATATTGAACTTTACGTGAAGGAATATTCGCTAGACGAGGTTAGGTCTAGGAGCCTTCCTATGTATTGGTTATGGTCTGACGTGCCCAGTCAGTAAAGCCAGATGATTTACATGATGGAACGCTGTATGCTTATTTACGAATGCTCCATTATGATATTTGCCAAGCATGAATGCTAACTTAAGATGATATTCCTGTGATCAACATTATACTGTCTATGTCGACATTTGTTCCTGTAACCATACACGTACTGTCCAAGTGTGCGTCCCATTAAATGTTATAAAAAGACCACCGTAGTTCCAGTACTTCTTGAATTCGAACAGTGTGAGTATGAGTGATGTACTACCAACCTGTCAACTCTATCGAATCATTCTACCATTCGCGTACTGACATTCAGATACACACTCATTGTTTACACTCACATTCTTGTCGGAGCCTCATCACGTTCCAGGACAAGATGACCTGTATGACCAAAACTGTGCTGGGTTTGATGAGTTGACAATCGTTACACTTTACTACACCAGTCCCAACATCTACATTTATCCACTGGTGGACATTCACATCATTTAGCAAATAAAGCATGATTCAACAACTAGTAGCCAGTATGAGTTAACAACTACACACAAAGAAAGAGTTTAACACGAGGAAAACAGTTTTAAGAGCAAATTACCTTACTGTCCCTTCAGAATAAATATCACAAAACTCACTCGCCTCCTAGGCGTATCAGAATATAACATTGGGGAACAATCCTTAACCAACTTGGTCGAACACACAGAGACCTTTCCCCATAACCGTCTTGACCCTTTCAAAGACTCCAGCTCGACTCCTTAACACAGATTCTTCGCGCATGCGTTGTGGCGTTAGACCCTTGAGCTAAACTCAGATGGGTGAACATGTCAGCAAAAGCAGACATAACAGACAAGTGGGACAATTATCATTGTCAACTACAATCCCAGTAAAACATGACTTAATCCCCTTTGACCAAGAATATAATAGATAAAGTCTCCAAAATTAACCAGGTACGTTTTACATACTAAAGACTCAGCAAACTGACCGCTACAGTAAGTAATTGTTGTAGTTATTGATATTGACTTTAAATTATTTTATTTTGTTGTTGTTTGAAATTGAATTAAACCAAAATGATCAACATTTTTTAAAAGCCTGATTAACTAAACAATATTTTGCTTAAAAGATTGTTATTTTTTCTCCACTATTTAACTAATTTACATAAATAATGTTCGATTACATTCTTTTGATTATTAAAAAAAAATGTGTTTGTTAAAGGAGAAGAGGGAGAAAAAGAGGGTCTAAGACTAATAGCTATATCACATTCAAAAGATATCTGTATTCACATGTATTATTTAAAAGGATGTGTTTGTTAAGGGAGGGGAGGGGGTCACATAAAGGGGGGAATCTGGGTGTTTGTGACGAAATGTTACGTTAAAATATGGCAACAAATGCATGAAGTCATATGTGTACCCGGATGTGTGCCTGTCTAACTGTACATGTCAGTCTATTTCAGGCTCAGGACATCTGCCTACCAATTAGCTTATAATTATGTAATTAAAAAAAAGTTTGGAATAAGTTTAAAATAATTAACAGTATACAGGAAATTACCTTGTCTGTTTAAAAAAAAATTATCTAGTTTATCTGTGAAAAATGCTATTAAAATTTTTTTTTTAAAAACTTACTGTTTGTTGCTTGTGCGAAATGCAGTTTTTTTAAAGATGTTTTTTTAAAAGTTACTTGTGATAATTGTTTTAAAATTCACTTCTGTTTATTTACTTAAAACGTCATTTTTGTTTATCTGTTTAAACAGCTACTTTTGTTTATCTGTTTAAAAGCTACTTTTGCATTAGTTCCAAAGCTACTGATTTAAAAAAAAAAATCTAATAAAAGGAAGTAAGCAACAAGAAAAAACTGGTTTTAAATGTAAAGAACATATTTATTTATGTCAATAATGTGACGAATAAGCAGCTTGTGATATGTCCTTTTGAAGTGAATCGTGCTCACGAGATTTGACGTAGTTGATTTTAACGTCTTCCCCTTGAGTATATCACAGGTGTGCAAACAGGTGCGCAAATAGGGTTGCAAACAGTGGTGCAAACGTTCCACCTCGGCGGAATTTCATAAGGGCCACCTGCGTCAATAATAACATCCACAAGAAAAATTGACGTCAGATTCTGAACTAATCAACATCTATTTCAGCAAACAAGAAATATATATTTAAGAAGATTCTGAATGTCTATTTCAGCAAACACCAATTTTATCTCAAGTAGCAGAAATAGTGACGTAATAATATGAAAATATCAGATGGGCACAAACAAAGGCAGAAGTTTATAGATTAACAGACAGGTTGGGTAGCAATAAAGATACAGACAGACAGATAGACAGACAAGAAGAGAGAGAGAGACAGGGAGGCAGGCAGATAGATAGAAAGATAGGTAAATAGATAGATAGGTAGGTAGATAGATAGATAGATAGATATATAAATAGATAGATAGATAGATAGATAGATAGATAGATAGATAGATAGATAGATAGATAGATAGATAGATAGATAGATAGATAGATAGATAGATAGATAGATAGATAGATAGATAGATAGATAGATAGATAGATAGATAGATAGATAGATATGTGATGGGGCCATAAAAACACCCCAGTAGCCTCCTCAAGTTCATATCTTATTTATGTGTTTAACGCCTATATATTTTCGATGTGCGCGCTCCAACGAGTATGCCAGCCCACGTGATTACGCGAGGGCCACAATAAAGCCCCAGCCCACGTGACTGCGCGAGCCCTCATCGCTGGCGTGTGAAGTCTAACGCAGGAGAAGCGGTCAGTTTGGTGAGATTCGCAGTAGAGGCAAGATGTGAGACACCCAGAGTAAGAAACCAGAGTCGATCTATGATGCCTTGAACACCTTAGCAATTGAGCACTGACTGGGTGTTTTGTTTCGTTTGGTTTACTTTATAACGTTTGCTTCATGTGCTTGTTGTCGCTGATAGGGTTGTGTGAATAAATACAGCCCCTGCCTTAGAATCAAGAGTTTTATTGTTGTTCGGGTCGGTGTGAGTGTGGAAGAAAGTGATCACATATCACAACAGCATCATCATCTCTCGCCCACCCTATCACAGATAGATAGATAGATATATAGATAGGTAGGTGGATAGATAGATAGATAGATTAGATAGATAGATAGATAGATAGATAGATAGATAGATAGAGAGAGAGATAGATAGATAAATAGATAGATAATGTTTCTGTATTGTCTTTGACCGTTTTCTATTGTAAAGGTGCAATAGAACTACCACAGTAGTTGCCTCTATCCCCCCTCCTCCCCCTCCGCCTTCTGAGAGGAAGCATGAGTTAATGCACTTCATGCGCCCGTGAATAAGTGTTAGATGAATCACAGATTAGTGTACTCTTGCCATCTTGTCGGCTGCCTCGTTGTCGATAAATCGGCCGTGTTGCTTGTAGGGCAGGAATTAAGATGGACAGAGCACTTTTCAGAGAAACACTGAATAGGGAACCATCAGAGAGGCAGCTGAATGTTTCTGTTGGCTGAAAATAACCTAGACACAAATACAGAGATTCCATGAAGGGAATAAATCATCACAGCTATCAAAGGGTTAAATAATGGAAAAGCTCCTGGTCACGACAGTTTAAATGCTGAGTTATTTAAGACAGTCCCTGAATTGGCAGCAGAACTATTAGAACCACTATTTGCACAAGTCTGGAAAACAAAGACAACACCAATGGAGTGGACTACAAGAATAATTGTCAAATCTCCCAAGAAAAGTAACCTTGTAGACTGCAAAAACTGGAGAGGAATTACTCTCCTCTCAGTTCCGAGTAAAATACTAGGCAGGATAATTATCCTGAAACTTTCAAAAGCAGTAGACCATAAACTGAGGAAAGAACAAGCAGGATTCAGAAAGAACAAGATGTGCAGATCATATATTCATTCTCAGAAACCTTATAGAGCAGTGCTCAGAATGACAGAGACACCTATACATTAACTTTTTGATTTTGAAAAGGCTTTTGATAGTATACACTGGGACAGCCTATGAGAAATACTGAGGGCTTATGGTATTCACAGCTGCATTGTTTCCATTATTAAAAGCCTCTATGCTAACTTTTTATGTAGTGTTTGGTTTGGTTTGGTTTGGTTTCTAAGGATGTCGCAGAGAGATTTATGATTAATAAATTTCAGATATTTATTCTTTATTCTGCACTTGCCTGTTACTTTTTCTTCGCTCTTTTACCTTTCTTATTTTTTTTTCGCATACTCTCGATTGTTAAGAAAACTCTCCCACTCATACCTTTGTCATTTCTTTTCTAATTTAGCAACGCATTTTATTGCTGTTAAGCTAGGTTCTTTGATGAGACCGAATTGTGTTAATTCGTTCTCGACAGGGATAAGAAGTAAGACTATCGTCTATTATTTTTCTCCTATCCGTCCGCCTATAGTTAATTATACTCGGTGTAAGATTTGAGATGAAAGACGTTGATCGCTTGGATTGGCCATAGAAAGCAGAAGGTGTAAAACGCACACTGGAAGTTTTATTGCCGAGGTCTGATCAGATCGAGAGAATGGACTGCAGACGATAAGTCTGGTTTCGGTTTCTGGGCGAGAAGTCTCTCTGATCTGTAGAATGAGTAAGGAAATATGTAATCGGGACGAAGGTGCTACATATGGAATCATGAGGCTGTTTTCGGGTTTTAGACGTAATCATTTTCCTTTCATCAGAGATATATTTATACCAGAGCAGTTTAGACTTCATTCACTTGAGTACTCCTTAGTCAGTAGACAGCTTCCTACGTTCTGAATACCGCGTATAGAGAAGTTCTTAGTTTCTCGACATAGCCGAGTTCTAGACTACCTGCATAAAGTGTAGTTCCCAGTTTCGTGGTGATAGCCTGTAGTTCTGTTTGGAGGTAAATAATATTGACTAGTATTGTCGAGTGATAGAATTGTTAGTTTGAAGTATATCTTCACTAGATTTATGTGCACAGTGATTAAATGATAAGTCAGTTAATATTTCTCTAGTTATTGTGTTACAGTGGAAAGCAAAATAAATTAAAATTTCTAGCTAAAACTCATACAGCTATAAATAAATTTAATTAAATTGCTAGTAACCAGTCCGAGAACATTTTTAACTAACTAATTAATGCACTGATTCATCAGTGAGTAGTGACGAAATATATTTCTATATATTTCTAATTCACGATGATTGTTTTTTTCTCAATGACTAGAATATATTTCACTGAAGTTTAAACGATGAGACAAGCGCTAAGCTTATAGTCTCTAACTTAAAGTTAATAACCGAAGTGAATATTATATTTTTCGCGAGGGTAGGATAGGTGATGCGGGTTTAATTTCTGTATTATTCTTATTTTTTTCAGGAACAGTCCACCTGACGTCCTGGATTATCAGTGCATTAGACTCAATGCTTTAGCACTCCTTATTTTATCTTGGCCTACTGAGTACTCTCCAGGGTTCTTCTCATATATTCTATTTGTTGATTTATATTATTATCAATATGGCCATTCGCTCCATCCTCCCTGGCTCGCACCACAAATACTCAGTTAGAAATGCCTAACTTCTTGGCACAGTTCAAACATTTAATCACATATTACTCCACATTGCATATGGTACGACATCGAAGCTTTTCTAAGCACCTGTCTCTACTGTCCTTGATTTTGGGTAATATCAGTTTAATCAAGCCGTCAACTTACGTGCACAAGAATTCCACACACTCTGCTTAAGATAAACTGGCATTATGTAGTTAATGCATGCCTAAGGCAGTGATGCTAATATACATCTTACAGGTGTGATAATCATATTCCTCAAACCAAGGACATACTCTGAAATCTCGTCCTAACGGACACAAGCGGAATGCATTCTGGTCAAAAGACACAAGCGGAATGCCATGCAGAGACGCGTTCGTGTTCCAGATTAACAAGCTCACGTCTGCCACTATCCCGAGCAGGCGTCAAGACGTCACTTCCGGAAACTCATGACAACCGTCTATAAACAACAAACCAGGAAGTAATCGTATACAAGCAATGTTATGATATTTAGACATAACATTTACTCCCCCCTGCAGTAAAATAATGAAAAGGAACTTTTCATTATTTCCATTGCACATCTATAAAATCACTGGAGTAACCAAGTGACACATGAATCTCGTACAAATGTCCCCATTGATATATCACCTAGATGCGTGCTCCACAATCGACAATTAGACACACAAGGTGTGGAATTCAGTAATAAGATCACTAAACCCATTGTCTATTTCAGAGACATCTCTTTTGACACTACTGTGAGGTCACCATATTAATAATAGGGCAGTGCGAAAAAAACATTGTCAATATGTGTCAGTCAATGCACTCATACAGCACATCTTGTCAACAAACACCCTATGTCATGTCAGTCATGTAAGTCTCCCTATTTATCAATGACATGCATAATTAGCAATCAACGACATAATAGATCATATGCGGCAGACAAATCAATTCATAATGAGTGACTGCGACATTATGTCAAAATAGTTATAATTATCTGTATGCATGTAGTCTGATGGGATGACTGATCATGTTAATACACTGTAATGTGAAAATATATTAAGTAATATATGAACACTTTAAATTACTTCATTACACTATGTATGTAACCTCTTGTGGTTGAGATGAATTAAAATTATATCCAGTAATTAATGATATTAATTATTTAATGTTGATGGTGATTATTGCAAGAAGTTCATTTTTCAATCACGTATTTTCGAACACAGGTTCATAGATCACAATTCTCACGCATTTGTAGATTATTCTCTACGATGCAAAGTCATTTTCATCTGTAATAACCAAGAAGTTCACTGCAATATATAAGTTCATGTATTTCAACTGTCCATGTTTGAATAGGCATTCTATAAACTGTATGTAGTAAAGCAGTATAGTTCTGGCATAGTTGTATTCGTAAGCACATGGCAAAGGATTTGATATCTTAGTCGAAGTAGGATATACGAAAAAACCATCATCATCATGATGCTTGGCATACTGTTTATAGTTTAGCAAAGTGTTTCTGTACATGACGAAGCATTGTGGCAGCAAATTTTCTGAAGTATGTACCACTCTTGTCACTGGATGGTCCATGTAGCAGTTGATCTCATATTAAAGTTGCGTCATAGTTCTGAATTGTCAACAGCCACATAACGCAGGTTTGATCATTATAAATGTGTAGAGGCAGAATTTGATTCGTCAACCAGTGGATGTTTCATACAGCGAGATAACACATCGGCGATGACATTGACACTTCCCTTGATAGGCTTTATCTGGTATTCATATGGTTGGAGAGCCAAAGAGGCACGGGCAGCTTTTTCGTTCTTGAAGCGTGCTGTTTTCAAATAAGATAAGGCTCTCTGGTCAGTCTCCAGTGTAAAACTTGCTCCCAGCAAGTAGCGCTGTAGCTTGGAAAAGCAAAACACCACCGCCAACAGCTCCATCTCAATAATGGGGTACCTCTGCTCCGTAGGCGTAAGCTTTCTACTGACATAGAGTGTGGGATGCAGACAGCCATTCCATTCCTGCAATAACGAACCTCCAATTGATGATTTCGAGGCGTCGACTCTGAGGGTAAAATGTTTGGAAGGATCAGGCAATCTCAAAATAGGCATTCTTGAAAACAACTGTTTCAATAAATTTAACGCCACATAACAATCATGGTTGCATATAACTCTATTGGGCGCATTTTTTTTTTCACAAGGGACGATAAAACAGATGTAATTTCAGATAAATTAGGGATAAATTTACGATAAAAGTTGAGTAAACCGAGAACACTTCTAACCTGTTTTTTTGTTTTAGGCACATCAAGGTTTAGAATTCTAGAGATAGTAGTATCGTCAGTTTTCAAGAAACCTCCTCCTACTTTATATCCTAAGAATGAAATCTCCTGAAATCCAATCCTAGTTTTAGATGGACGTGTAGTTAAATGATGGAGACGTAAAGTGTGAAGTAAGGACTGAATACCTTTTACATGTTCATCCCATGATTGATGAAACAGACAAATGTCATCTATATAGGTGATAAGATCTTCTCTATCGGAGAAGAGTCTTCGCATCATGCGAACGAAGGTCGCAGGCGCGTTAACTAAGCCAAAAGACATATAGTTGAATTCAAGTAGACCTAATGGCGTAGCAAAGGCAGTATAAGGCTTGGATTTATCCGTTAATGGTACTTGCCAATAGCCTTTAGAAAGATCAAATTTAGAAAAGAATGTAGCTGAAGCTAACCTGTCTAATAACGACTCTAACACTGGGAGTGGTTCAGCGTCATTTATGGTCACAGAATTTAAACGTCTAAAATCTATGCATATGCGTATAAATTTATCTTTTTTTCTAATCAAGACTATCGGAAAACTGTAAGGGGAATGAGATGGAGAAATGACATTTAATTTCACCATCTGTTCTAATTCCTCATTCACTTGAGTCTGTAAGTGTATAGGTATAGGATAGGGTTTCAACTTAATAGGTTGAAAATCAGTAAGAACGATATCATGTTCGATGATATCGGTATGTCCTGGCACATCAGTAAGGACATCAGCAAAAGACAGTAACAATTGAGTAGCCTGTTCTTTCTGAACCGAAGACAGCGTTGGAGATATGGATACATCTTTCCAACTTTCAGTAGCTAAAAAGTAAATACTAGGTAAAACTAAGAGTGACTCATTTCCATTAGTCAAATCAGAACTTTCCTCCTGTATCACAGCCAAAGAAGAGTGACGAGTGACAGAATCATCAAGAGCTTCAAAGACTGGTCTAAGATGTGGTGGACGTGTATGAAACTGCTGTAACATATTGATATGAAAAGTTTTTTCTTTTCCATCTACTGCAACAATATAATCAACATCAGACAGTTTCTCCACAATCCTGTAAGGTCCTCTCCATGACACCAAAAGTTTGTTATCTTTCTTGGGTAATAGTACGTATGCTTCATCATCAGGCCACAGTTGGCGTAATTTGCGGTTTTGGTTAAGAAATAACCTCGCTCTTAGTTTTGCCTTTTCAGATGAGTTTACTGCAATTTGGCATGCGTCTATAATTTTTTTCCTTAGGTTGATGACATATTGGTATGAGGTTTGAGCCTCTTCATTCATCTCAGCTCCAATTAATAGCTGTTTTAATATTGACATTGGGCCTCTTGGTTTGGCACCAAAAACCAACTCGAATGGACTAAAGCCTGTATGTTCATTTTTAATTTCCCTGTAAGCAAATAAAATAGCGGGGAGAACTCTGTCCCAATTTTGTGGATATTTAATGGTAACCTTATGTATTATTTGTTTTATGGATCTATTGAGAACTTCTATTTTCCCGTTAGATTGTGGGTGATAAATTGAACTAAGGGATCTCTCAATCCCAAACATATCCATAACCTGTTTCATGGCATCAGAAACTAACTGAGTTCCTCTATCTGATAAAATGTTCTCAGGGAAACCTATACGGCTAAAAATAAAAAATAGTGCATCAGAAATATCTACTGTAGTAATGGTTTTTAATGGTATGGCTTCCGGCCAGCGTGTGCACATATCAATGCAGGTCAACACATATTGATGACCTCTGGCTGATGTAACCTTTAAAGAGCCAATAATATCAATGGCCATCTTTGCGAAGGGCCGCAAAGATATGTCAGATGCCTGAATAGGGGCATCATGTTTTGGTTTTCTAATTGCCAAGCTTTGGCAAGTGGTACACGTACGACAAAATAGTTTTACGTCTTTTGTAACATCAGGCCAAAAGAAGTGTGACAACACTCTTTGCTTGGTTCTAGATACACCTAAATGTCCAGCACATTCAATGTCATGTGCGTGTCTTAAGACAAATGGACGAAAACAAGCTGGTACCATAATCTGTCTCTTTAAGGAATTAGCATCTTGATAGTTTCTTACTAATATCCCATTCTTTATAGTATACCAGTGTTTAGCATTATCATCTACCATTACATCATCCAAATGAGCAATGTGAAAATTTTTTCTTAAAGAAATATCCTCTCTTTGCCTTTGTATGAAGGTTTCCTTATCAATGAGCTCCATCTGAAATACAGTATCATTATTAGTATTGACATCATCCATTACCTGAATATCATCATTATTCTCTTGTTGATGATGATTTTCATCATCATTATCATTATCATCTTCTTCGTCTTCTTCTGAAGCGCTTTCTTGAGTTACATCTTCAGGTAACACATCCACAAGTGGTATGTGTTGATTCTTCTCCATGTGAGCCTGAGCTCTAGTAGTCACAGCATTTGAACAAAGTAAATGTTGTTTTTCCCATATCTCGATATCCTTTTTTGAACAATCATGTAATTTAGGTATGTTTCCTAAAATAATCCCAGCAATTGGATTTTCCAACAGACATACCAGTGTTCTTCCTGTAAAATATGGCGTATCCAAGAATACCTCAGCCGTGGGGTAATATTCTACAGTTCCTCCAAATGTGATGCATTTCACATGTTTTCCTGTGTAGTCCGACCTATCTACCAATGCTTTGCGAACTCCAATAGTTGTTGCACCAGTATCGCGCAACAAAAAAACCAACTGATTATTGAAAAAACCTTTATTTAAAATTAATGATCCAGTACTTTCAAATGTTGACATGACTGGAAGGGGATGTCCGCACAATAATCTTGGGACTCTGATAAGGGTGGATTTAGGATAAGCCACAAATCTGGCCACTATAGACGTTGCAGGTACAAGTCCAATAGCCGTTGCTGATATGTAGCCAAGTAAAGTACCACCCCTATAGACACCAGGGATATTATAGGCTGTGATGTACGGTGTCTTGTCTGGTTTGTTGTTGCTTGTTGTAAGTGTAGATGTGATGTAGCTTCACAGATCTACAAACATGAGATATGACGTGGGAAGTCATAAAAAGTGTTAAACTGCTCTTGACGTTTCCATCATTTATTTTGACGATCCACAATGACAGATACGTTACATCCACATTACATAAGTCATAGACACGACAGTTCATGGTATTCAGCATAACAAAGTTCTTCGATGAATCTTCTATATATATATATATATAAGCTGATGTAGATAATCCCAGCTTACTACAGCCTCAGCTTCATATCATCAATGTACATAAGTTTAACAATACTCCTCTCTGATGCTGGCAGATCAGATGTGCAAAATAAATCTATTACTGGTCGCACGAGAATGGCGTTCAGGAGTACAGGTCAAGCTGACCTTTACAGGCATTCCTAGGTCTAACCTCGACGTAGGTGCAATCGCTGGCATAGCGAAGTTCATAGAACATAGAACCTGTTCTCTGGGCCTTGAGTGACCCCTGTATATATAAATCTCAGGTATGAAGATACCTGGGGTGTAATCGCTAGTAGAAGAACCTCTCCTTTCTGTAACCAGCAAGCGAGCAGAGAACGACAAATGTCAAACATCTAAGTAGATCACAGAGTTCAATAAAGGAGGGTATTACCTTGCTTCGGAATCAACACCACAAAAAACATACGCCTCCAGGCGTTTCGAATCATCTAGGGAAAAGCCTCGTTAGTTAAACTAACTCACAGGAGGACTACCAATTCCCTATCAAAAGATCACAGACGCAGGATGCGTCCTCTCTGCTCAAAATATCTTGTCGAATCCCTGGGCGGAAGACCTTTCAAACTCTCCTTAAGTACAGACATGCGCAGAACGCATACACCTGAGTAAGACTCAAAATGGGACGATGAGGAGACATACCAGGCAAAGATATAACGAAATCGCGCCTTATATGGACAGGAAATAAAACATCAACTCTGGTTTCAATCATTCCAAGAAACAGTTGACCGATGCTACCATATAAGGAGAATGACCTGACATCGATCGAAAAAATGGACCGACGAGTCATGACACAAGAGAAGGTAACCACCATTGAAAATGTAATCACAGTCAAACAAGGTTTATTTATCTTCGACCAAGAAAAAAAATTACAGTGTACAATTCAGGCAAGTTAATTATACAAAGTCTTAGAAAAATTCTGTGCGTAACAGACTCCTTGAGGCTGAAATAAAGAATTGTAATTAGTACAATTATCACTATTTGCTAAATCCACACTGCATGAATTTGCATGTGCCACTATAGCATCATGGTTATGATTATTATCATGCACTACAGCATTAGTACGTTCAGGGCCTCTAGGTTGCCTAGTAGTATTGTTATGATAAGATCTTTTATTCTGTGAATTTTGATCATTAGCTCTGTAAAAAGATTTTTGACCTCTATTTTGTTTAGGGTTATATCCTCCTCTATTTTGCCAATTATCTGATCTAAAAGAGGTTTGTGGATAAAACTGTTCTTCTTCATTTGAATTGAAATTTCTTTGAGGTTGATGTTTATTAAAATTGTATCTACCTCTGTTCTTGCTATAATTATGTGATGGATTAAATCTTTGATTCCTATCCATACTGTTTGATCTGTATCTAGGTGCATTGTCCTGAAATGACCTAGCAGATGCAGATGGTAATGAATCCTTAATACTGTTTTTGCTCAATACTCTGTTAGGATGTGCTACTTGATATTTACGTCCTAGAGTTTGTAGTTTAGTCAGATTCTCAGGTTTTCTTTCCTGTAGGAATGCAAGAAAATCAGTACTAACTGATGACAAAACTTTGTCTCTTAGAATTAAATCTGACAATCCCTCAAAAGTTTTCTCAGTTTTGGATAATTCAATCCATCTAGAAAAATTTAACTTAACAGCTGAAATAAATTCAGTGAAGTCTTTTCCAGAATCTGGGTACAAGGAACGAAATTTCTGACGGTAACCCTCATCATCTAATTGATACCTCTGTAATAAAATCACTTTAACAGCTTCATAATCTTTTCTGGTTTAGTCATCCAAAGTGGAGACTACATTTAATTGTTCACCCACCAATAAATTCATAAGTCTACAAGTCCAAGTAGATTTGTCAATCTTATATTCTTCACAATATGTTTGGAATCTATTTAAGAAGCATGAAATGTCGTCTATGGACGCATTGAATTTTGGCAGATTAATCCTTATGGCAGTAGTATGATCTTTATTTTTATCTTCACCTACCCCAGGATGCAACAGTGGTTGTTGTAATTTCAGTTTTTCAAGTTCAATCTCAGCTAATCTTATAGCTTGTTGAGATAATATCTCCTCTTGAGCTTTAACCTCTTGAGATCTGGCATAGGCTAATTTTTCCCTTTCAAGAGAGAATTCTTGTGATCTCCTTTTTTCAGCTAATTCTTCTTTATGGAGTTCCTCCTGTCTCCTTTTTTCAGCTATTTCTATTTCCATTTCTTGTTTGTGGAGTACCTCTTGTCTCCTTTTTTCAATTAATTCTTCTTTCCTGAGATCTTCTTGTCTCTTTATCTCTTTATCCACATATGCTTGCAATGTTTCACCTTCTAAATTAAATTCTTTTCCAATCTTCAATAAATCTTTTAATGAAGTCATGGTTTCTTATTATTGTGTTTCTTAGTAATGCACAATATTTTAACTTTTATATACAAATATGTCAGCTATATTCAATATTAACCCCACCAATCTCAAATCAATTTATAAATGCACTAATATAGATGTTAGACAAATATACAATATGGAGCAGAAAAAATATAGTAACTACAACAAGCAATACAAGAAGACAGGGTTAGAGAAACTAAAGGGAATACAAAGGTTTAAACCAAGGAGTTAATATGACATGTATATAACAATAAATTATAATAATGCTCTATAACAATAGAACAAGACAAGACGCATATCACAACACTTATAACATCTATGAACTAAATGACAGTAAGGAAAGAATGGACAATCTTACAAACAATAATGTATCAAAATTAATAAAATATAACAATGACATGACTTATTATAACAAACAATATGTACACATGACTTTACAACTAGACAGAAATGGATCTGCTAAATTCAAATGAGGCAGTATTTTTATCCAACAAGCAAAATATACTGGCTCCTCAATATGAATCAGGCAGATACTACTCTACAGAACGCTTAATTTGCTCATTCGACCTAGCTTTCGCGGTATTAAATGATCAAATTAAGTCCCACCAACCTCCCACTAGTCAACAAACACATTGACATAATGAAAACAATGATTTGTGAAATTAAAATGCAGGCCAACAGATCTTATATACAGTCAAGCTGTATGTAACGATAAATCTACTTATCTGTTGCCACAAAAAAAAAATCCTCCTTGAGATTTCTCCAAGCAAGGAATACAGTGATGTTCTGTAACTTTAGGCTCTAGTTAGGCCTACGATTGGTCCATAGTGAGATATGACGGACATCGCTCTGGTCCATGCTTCTTGATAACATCCTTGAAATTAACGTAAATAGTCAATTCCTCTGACTTATATGCAATAGTAAGTCAGTTTTGTGAGACTTTGAAGCACGTTACTTGATATTATAGCTGGAAATCCCTTCCATGCTTGAACTATTCAGGCAGACGATCAGTGTCGCCATCTTGAAAAACATTCTCGACTTCCAATTTTTAGGCTTCTGCTTTGTTAAGCTAGTTTAGCTTGGCCCCCTAAGAATGATGTGGGTTTAATTTCTGTATTATTCTTATTTTTTTTCAGGAACAGTCCACCTGACGTCCTGGATTATCAGTGCATTAGACTCAATGCTTTAGCACTCCTTATTTTATCTTGGCCTACTGAGTACTCTCCAGGGTTCTTCATATATATTCTATTTGTTGATTTATATTATTATCAATATGGCCATTCGCTCCATCCTCCCTGGCCCGCACCACAAATACTCAGTTAGAAAGGCCTAACTCCTTGGCACAGTTCAAACATTTAATCACATATTACTCCACATTGCATATGGTACGACATCGAAGCTTTTCTAAGCACCTGTCTCTACTGTCCTTGATTTTGGGTAATATCAGTTTAATCAAGCCGTCAACTTACGTGCACAAGAATTCCACACACTCTGCTTAAAATAAACTGGCATTATGTAGTTAATGCATGCCTAAGGCAGTGATGCTAATATACATCTTGCAGGTGTGATAATCATATTCCTCAAACCAAGGACATACTCTGAAATCTCGTCCTAACGGACACAAGCGGAATGCATACTGGTCAAAAGACACAAGCGGAATGCCATGCAGAGACGCGTTCGTGTTCCAGATTAACAAGCTCACGTCTGCCACTATCCCGAGCAGGCGTCAAGACGTCACTTCCGGAAACTCATGACAACCGTCTATAAACAACAATCCAGGAAGTAATCGTATACAAGCAATGTTATGATATTTAGACATAACAATAGGATGTGTGTATAATATTGTGGTTTAGTATTTTGTACTTTTCTCTTCCTTATACAGTTTGGGTCAGCCCAACCTCTACCAGCGGTTTAGTTACAGTATATGAGAAGAACATAGAAGAAACATTTTTGTAATTTAAATAAGTGAGTTTCCAAGTTACGACCTGTCTGGCGTGGTGTTTGCATCCAGAAAGAGACAGAGTACTCATCTCACTAACTTTAATACTAAATGAACTAACTGGGCCTATCGAGCCAGATTATAATTCGTCCTAACAATCTCATTGTATATTCAGCTCCTGTGGCGAGAGAAATTACCAACAATAACATTTCCGACGTTTTTTAAACTAATTGTGGTGTGACCAAGAATTTTACATTTGAAAGTAGTTACAAACCTGTCATTTCCTAAAGTACTGGAAACCTCAAGATTCGGACACTGTGAGCTTTGTGGCATCTCTTAGCTGAACTGATTTTTTCCTAGTGACCTAACCAGTAACCCATATAATAATAACCAAGGGAACGCTCCGGAACAGTGGATTTGATTCTGTCTTTTGAGGAGCTGGGTTCTCTTGGCGAAAAATAACTGGCGCTGCTGTATGTGTGTATGTCTCAAAGATTGTTCCAGAAAGGAAAAAAATCCAGTCTGTAAGTAGCAAGATTGTCAGTGGCCACTGTTGTATGAATAGAATGAGAGCAGGAATGAGTGACTTTTAGTGTATAACAAGTTTCACCCACTTTGCATTTCTTATATGCAATTTGTGTTGCAAATGCTGATTTCCTCTTAGGATAGATTACTATATCAACTCTGTTCTTAAACTATAGAGGAGAAATCATAGAACATAGCGTATATATCTGTGACTCTTTGGAGGCTATAACTTTTCTGCTATCGGGATCGGGGGCTCTATATAGAGGGAAAGGATTACACCTATGGGTCTATTGTTCTTTTAGTAATTCATTAACCTATGTGTAATTATGTGTGCTTGATAAGCAACCTTATTTGTTGTGGACAATTTTCTTTATGTTAATAAAATTTACATAAACTTATTCCAGTGTGTCAGTCAGAATGTCATAAATATCTATATTCCATTGTTATAGTTTTCACGTCTGTGCGTCTAACTGTCGTCACTTATGTGTGTTTGTGTGAGTGGAGATATATATTAATATATATTATATTAGACTGTCTGACTCATCCAGATCTGTCGTAGAAATAGGCTGAAAGAGAGAGGCTTTCTCGATTTCAGGGACAGAATCTATTATTTTCCACCATCTCACTCGTGAAAAGCTATTTCCTTTATCTACTTCTAACTGAGATTTCACCTGTTCTAATCTATTCAGAAGGGACTGTTAAGTCATATTTTAATTAAGGGGAGTTAAGTGTTTAATACTGGAATGTACGGGTAGGATTTTTGTACACGCTAGTAAACACGCTCTGCGTGATGAGAGAACTTTTTAGTTGAGGGGTTGTATGCGGAGTAATGTTTAAACTGTTACCTGAATAGTTGTTACTTTGTTTAAAGATAGGATATAGAAACTGGTCGAATGTTCTATGAATTGGTTTGGGGGGAAAGGCGGATGAATTCAGCTCACATCTCAAGCTGCGAGTTCGCGCTTGAATGAATTTTTTAATGAGCTGTTTTGAGTAGTTGATTTTTCGTGACAGTACGTTTTCTGACAGAGCTTGGGAATGGACGTGATCCATTTCGCTAGTGTGTTCCAGAATATATATTTTTGTGAAAGGAGTATTTGATAATTCCAGAATGTACGTTATTGGAGATTAAGAAATATTATATTCATATTGATTCAAAGCCTTGGATAGTATGGCTTACCGATGTACTGTGTATTCAATTGAAGATTGAGAAATATTATATTCATATTGATTCAAAGCCTTGGATAGTATGGCTTACCAATGTACTGTGTATTCAATTGAAGATTGAGAGAGACAATATTCATATTGATTCAAAGCCTGGGATATTATGGCTTGTTAATGTACTGTTTATTCTGTATGCGTATATCATGAACTGTCGATGCTTCATGACATGATGTGTACTGCATTACTGTGATGTCTACGTGACTGTGTAGTAAATAAACAGTGTATAACGTTAACAGGAGTTCTCAACGTTCTTGACTCCTATGTTTGTTGTGGTGTGTGGCTCCAGTCTGTTCAGGTATGACAGAACCATTTATCATTCGCGTATGTTATGATTTACATAGTCACACACCTGTCGGCCATCCGTAAGCCCGACCTATGCTGATCGCCATTCATCAGCGAAACTATATTAACTTGGTCCAACCATCCCGCCTGCAGACGGTGTTACAGTAATACACAACTGTAACATAAGTGGTGGACAATGTGGGGAGGAACACTTTTATAACCCTGTTTAATTCATGATCCTAAGTTCGTCTGTGTTACTTTCTCTGTTACCCTTTTCTGTGTAACGGAGGAAGGTTTGATTAACATCGTACAGGGGTCGGAAGTTTACACGACCACTTTCGTAGGTTAAAATTAAAATTAACTGTTGTATTTCATAAATTCCTACCTTTACTAAACAGAGATTTTCATTTGTGTCTTTTCACAGCAACGGCTTTTCCATGACAGTCAGCGCTGCTATATTGACTGAGTAGACTGTTACTCTACAATCTGTGGTATTTATCGCAAGATTTGCTGTTCCAATGAAACCAGTCGGCAGTTTGACGCCACACTAGATGTTTTTGGTATCTTCATGTTCTTAAATTCTTTCAAGACCTCTGGAGATAGTAGATAGTATTGTATATTAGTATAGTATAGTACATTATATAGTATTGTATTAGGACATGGCATAACTTCTTTAAGATAGTATGTAGGTTCATCTTTATGCACCATTTCATTACCATATTGTTCTTATACTACTGTGTTTTGATAGACGTTGAGCGGGTGACGATTGTAATGATCATACTATTGTAACTTAACTTATCCTTACAATACATTTCGGTATTGTGCATTTTAAAAAATAAAAGAAAATGAAGACAAGAGAAAAGGTGATTTTTTTTCCTCTCTGACATTGTAATGGGTTTTTTTTTCTCTTTGCCCAGCGCTTGATTGTGCGCTAGGGGTAACCATGTATAGCGATATTAGTACATTGGAAAAATGTTTTTTCTGAGGTTGTGATGTATTTTTTCTTTGCCCAGCGCTTGATTGTGCGCTAGGGGTAACTGCGCATAACGATATTATTCATTGATGTCTATAATAAGTTCATCATTGGTACTTTATAAGTTTATTAACTTGGTTGTCATGCACATTATGTTACTTTTTAAATGGTAACTAGTTATTTGTCTTTTGGTATAAATATTCATTTTTTGACTTATTGTTTACCATGATATATCATTGTCGGCTCATTCTTCTTGTACTTCATCTGGTCTTTTCACTTTTCACTTATGATGGCATAGCTAGTCTATACTTAATATACTTCATATTTCGTATGCTTATCTCATTATCTTTCTATACTTCATTTTTTTTTACTTTACACTAACTTCTATCCCTCATTTGTTCTTTTTTGTTAACAGGACTTAACATAGGGTAATCCTTATGTGTAGATATTATGATTGCATCGACCTCAATTTTTTTTTTTTTTTGTTCGATGGAATTTTTTCAAAAAAAAAAAAAAATGATCATATCATTTTTTTCCCCGGGGGTCGGTGTAGTCTGTTAAGTCATATGTTAATTAAGGGGAGTTAAGTGTTTAAGCCTGGAATGTACGGGCTGATTTTTGTACACGCTAGTAAACACGCTCTGCGTGATGAGAGAATTTTTTAGTTGAGGGGTTGTATGCGGAGTAATGTTTAAACTGTTACCTGACTAGTTGTTACTTTATTTAAAGATAGGATATAGAAACTGGTCGAATGTTCTATGAATTGGTTTGGGGGGAAAGGCGGATTCCAGAATGTACGTTATTGGAGATTAAGAAATATTATATTCATATTGATTCAAAGCCTTGGATAGTATGGCGTAACGATGTACTGTATATTCAATTGAAGATTGAGAAATATTATATTCATATTGATTCAAAGCCTTGGATAGTATGGCTTACCGATGTACTGTGTATTCAATTGAAGATTGAGAAATATTATATTTATATTGATTCAAAGCCTTGGATAGTATGGCTTACCAATGTACTGTGTATTCAATTGAAGATTGAGAGAGACTATATTCATATTGATTCAGAGCCTGGGATATTATGGCTTGTTAATGTACTGTTTATTCTGTATGCATATATCATGAACTGTCGATGCTCCATGACTTGATGTGTACTGCATTACTGTGATGTCTACGTGACTGTGTAGTAAATAAACAGTGTATAACGTTATCAGGAGTTCTCAACGTTCCTGACTCCTATGTTTGTTGTGGTGTGTGGCTCCAGTCTATTCAGGTATGCCAGAACCATTTATCATTCGCGTATGTTATGATTTACATAGTCACACATCTGTCGGCCATACGTAAGCCCGACCTATGCTGATCGCCATTCATCAGCGAAACTATATTAACTTGGTCCAGCCATCCCGCCTGCAGAAGGTGTTACAGTAATACACAACTGTAACAGGACCAATCTATGTCTTAATTCCCCTATCTCAAATCTACGACAAAGGACTGTCTTCATTGCACACGGACTACTCCATCAGTGCTCCGATCTCCTCCATTAGATCACACAAGAAGGATCTCAGCACAGTGAACGAACTCCGTAGAACCGGCAAGAATCCCAATGTGTGTATATAGGAATTACAGATTCTACAAATATTTTTTTGTGGTGGGTATGTTTTTAATTTTTTAATTTTGCCAGGGCAGCGGCCTGAAAGACCTACTCTTTACGATTTCCAACTGCCGTGGGATTTTTAACGTGCGCAACTTGCACACGGGACCTCCTATTTTTTTTGCCCTTATCCAAGAAGGCAAGGCATCCGGTCTCACTACCCAGAAGACCGGGGGGGGGGGGGGGGGGGGAGGGGTAATGACAACATTAGGACCACTGGTTCTGAAAAAAATTTCAAGAAATTATATTCCCTAAAACTGGGAATCGAACCCGGTACCTCTAGAACTCGAGGCGGACACCATATCTCTTAGCCACTCCGACCCGATATGTAGTTTTGAGCAGAGCAACCTAACTTTTGAGGTGAAGACAGGAGTACGACAGGGATGCCCCTTATCAACTATTTTATTTTTGGCAGTCATATACTGGGTGATACGCCAATCAGTAGAGGGTAGTCCAAGAGAAATACGAGAAGATGGACAACGATTTCTACACGTTTCCCATTTATTTTTCAAAAGTATTGGGTGATGGGAAAATAGCGTATTATAGAGAAAACCGAATTTGAGTACCCTGTAGCTCCAGCTTCATTAGCTTCATAGTAGATCCGCCTCTGTCGTTATCTGATCTCAGAGGCAGAGTAATAAGCTGTAAGCTATAATTTGTTTTTGTTTCAATTTTTTTTTCAGTGTTCGACCTGACCTGTTTGTTTTATTATCATTACACTTCAAACTCCCCAAGAAGTAAAAGTCTTCAACCAATTCCTCCTGTCGCGTACCATCAGCCCAAGATCTTTCCATGTTTTCTTCATCTATTTCATTTTTGCTTTCGGTTCTCTTCTCCACGTGTATACGGGCTCCCTCTATCTTTCTTACCTGGGAATTTCAGAACAAGGTATGATTTTCAATGCATGATTTTCAATGCTATCAACAGGCTTCCTCAAGGTGTGCCCCACCCATCGCCAGTGCGTTTTCTTCTCATCTCTTGTGCTTGGCTCTAAGTCTTGTTTAGTTCTTGTCATCAGTTCCACATTGATAATATGGTCGTGCAATTTCAATCCTTCTATTCTACGTAATCACTCATTTATGAAAGTCTAACTTTTCGGTTGTTAATTTTTGTTGTTCTCCAAACAATGAGTTTAACCGAGAATTTGAGCTAAAGGTTATGATTACTGATACTCGTTGACTTCCATATATTTCTTTCAAAGTGTATTAAAACTGTGACAATCTTGTCATATTGTACATTAATTGCAATAAGTCAAAATGTTGATAAGATATCAAAAATGTGTTGTGAAAAATGTTTGCAGCTGTAATTTTTCATTAATCAAAAATGTATTACTTCTGAATAAGCTTGAAACAATGTTAGGATTAAAGGTAAGGTTAGAGCTAGCGACTATGTTCTAACCGCTCCAAGCAACACTAGTTAATAAATAAATATAGGTAATTAATAGGCACTCGTTGGACATACAGGAGGATACCAGACAACATAAAAAATATATAAGTGATAGGGTTACTGGGAATCGAACCGGCCCATCCAAACGGCGCCACCGCTTTGAAGTGAAAGTAAATCGTGAAAGGAAGCACAGCCAATTTTGCAAAATTGCGACTCCGGTTTCCTTCTTTATTCGTTTAAGATTTCAAGCAGCACTAGCGACTTATCGTCGCGAGTTAACCAACAAGATGACGAGCGTACACTAATCTGTGATTCAACCGAAGTTTATTTTACAACAAGAGGTTGCCATTACCCTGCACAACATCACATTAGTCGCCTCGTACAACATGCTTGCGCAATCAGAAGTGTTATTGTTTCTATGATAAGTGTTTATTCGCATGATTTATTAATTAGTCACTCATAAAAATTATGGATGGGAAGTCAATAATCTGTTAGACAGAAAAAGAAGAATCTCTCGTAATTTTGACTTACCTCTTTTGTTCAGAGTCTGGGAAGAAGAAACATAAATAATATGTAGTGTTTTAAATCATGCTCTGTACTTTCTGCAAATATTGTAAGAGGTCTAATCGTGTATATGTCAGATGTATAACGGAGAAATACGATAAAATGTATAAAATGATTCCAGTAAAAATCCGCATTGCTGTAATCAACTACATTGCAAAAAAAACGTACATACACTTTGTATCTTGCAAAAACCTCGAACTGACCTTATATATGGTTGCTTTATTATGTAATTGCTTTAGTTATGTAATGGATTTAGTTATGTAATTGCTTTAGTTATGTAATTGCTTTAGTTATGTAATTGCTTTAGTTATGTAATTGCGTTATTTATGTAATTGCTTTAGTTATGTAATTGCTTTAGTTATGTAATTGCTTATCATGAAATGTCTTTGGTTTGATTTTTAAGGACCATCTTCGTTGCACACGGACAACTCCATCAGTGCTCCGATCTCCTCCCTTACATCACACGGACAACTCCATCAGTGTTCCGATCTCCTCCCTTATATCACACAAGGAGGATCTCAGCAAAGTGCACGAACTCCGTACCACCGGCGAGGATCCCAATGTGTGCATACAGGAATCACACATTTTATAAATATTTTGGTGGTGGGTATGTTTCTTAATTTTTAAATTTTGCCAGAGCAGTGCTTTACCGAGATTTATCAAAACTAATAACTACACCACATTCAAAAGATATCTGCATGCACATGTCAAAATCGTAACAGCTTAAAAATTCACGTTCTAGCAAATCTCTGTTTTAGTTCATGTAGTGTTTTCATGAGTGTTTACTTTTAAATGTTATAGTTTGAGCTTTAAATTTAAATATGTAATTATTTCATTGCTCTCTCTCTCACTCTCTATCTCTCTCTGTCTCTTTCTCTCTGTCTCTGTCTCTCTCTCTCTCTCTCTCTCTCTCTCTCTCTCTCTCTCTGTCTTTTTCTACCTCTGTGTGCATTCATGTTGTCGCGAGAGGTTTGAGATGTTATTAAGAATAAGATATTCTGGACATAAAGGTGTATCAGGTGATACCAGGATAGTGCCAGATAAGAGTCTGGTCTTATCAGTAATACCCCCTTCTCTGAAGAGAGTAAGGGTGTATAGACACAAAGGTAGGGTCAAGCTATGTAGGTTCCCAGAGAAGATGGTGGTGTAGTACTCTGAGTCCCTAACTGCTAAGAAAGTCTTCTGGTAAATATGTACAATTTAATTAACAGTTTCTCTTTCTGTTTGAAAAGTTTTAAACTCAAATAATTTACAACATTAAATAAATAATAATAGTTAACGAATGTTTATATCTTGGGTCAAAATGTCTACCATCTTGTAGACAACTTTAGCTTGCTTGATCATTCACATGTAGAATTGTTTATTATAGTTACTAGAAGTTTTTGAAAACACTATTTTAGTTTGATCATTAAAAACTGGGTTCGTATATGTCTTTAATTGATCTGGATAAGCTGTACAGTTGCATTTAGCAACTTATCTTCATCACGGCAGATGGCTCCCTTATATGCTGGAAATAAACTTTCAGATGAATTCGTTCCAGTAAGTTCTAACGTGATGACGGGCCTGCTATCACCAACTGGCACTGCATACGTTGTAACTTTTGTAAGAGCAGCCTCTTCTGATTTTGAAACTTGTGTTAAAGGATTAAACCCTCAGGTACACACACATACTAGCCCTCAATGGTTGAATGAGGTCGATCACAAATGCAGAAAGGCAAACGCTGGCATTAATGTATGCTCTGCTTTCCCCGCTTTCTGTGTTTTTCAAATCGTTACTGGCCGGATTTTGTTAGGCGAGTCTATTTACAGTCTAACAACGGAGGTACGAGACGGAATTCCCCAAAGAAAGCAATAACTATCCTAAAATGTGGGTACCGTTTGGCCTTTGTACAATGTAGGAAAACTACGTTTTTATTATCTCCGTTATTCCTGATGCGATTTTAGTCAATTAAAGTTTACTTTATACTTAGAATTAGGCTTTAAATATCTATATAATAATCTTTTTGGTTACTACTTGCATTTTCTGTTATGCATAGTTTAAACAGCTAAACTTAAACCAACCTGAAGCTTCGAATGCATTTAACCTAAGATTTCTCCCGTCCTATAATAGTATTAGTAAAAGTATTACTACTTACGGGTAGAGTAACATCCCTAATATCGTTTTGATAACCTCTGCCAAGTGATACTTCATTTATACTGCTGTACCAAAATTCCGAAGTTAATTATGTTACACAAAATAAGGTCTGGCCATTTTTATGCTCCCTGCAGTTGTAAACACGGGACCAAACAAGCGTTTTCATTGGTCGGGGTATCATATCTTTTTATAATGTATGGCACGCCGTTAGGGCCAGAGTTATTAGAATTCGTGATGTGAAACAGACGTCATTTCACGACACATGTGTGTGTGTGTTCTATTATTGAAAGCAATGTTAATATTAAATAATTATTAATTAAGTTAAAATTATATTAATTTGAAAACACTTTGAGAATTATATTATTGCAGGGAAGTAATGTAGCAAAGCAATAATGAGTGTTATATCAAATATATTAATTTGTTTATTATATTACGGACATAATTATAAATGTAAATATGTATGTATGTATTATGTGTGTATGATGTGTGAATTGTGTGCATGTATCTTTCTTCTTCTTCTTTGATCCTTAGCCGCAGACTGTCAAAGCAGTCAGTGGCCATCACGCCTGGTGGCGTCCTTGTAGAGCAGCAACAAATTGCTTCCAGTTTGTTCGGTCTGCGGCCATCCTTCGTGCAGTGCCCCAGCTCTGGTTCATTCTTTGCATCTCGGCCTCCACAGTTCTTCGCCAAGTTGTTTTTGGTCGGCCTCTATTTCGCTTTCCTTCGGGAGTCCATAGCATAGCTGTTCTGGTAATGGCATCAGGGTCCATTCTGAGGACGTGGCCAACCCAACTCCATCGTCTGCCAGCTACGATGATGTACTCTTGTTTACTCCGAATAAATAGTTCCTATTTGGTGATGGTATTCCGCCAAAAGATTCTGTGAATTTGCCTTAGTATGTATATGTATATGTGTATGAGTACGGTACGCATATGAAATGTCATTAGTATAAAATATCAGAATACCATAGTTTGATTGTCCTTGTCTTGACCTCGGCCCTCCAAAAATGTAATAATTCCGGCTTGAAAATTAAAAAAATTAAAAAAACCTAGGTCATCAACAAATGTATTTCTCCGTGATTACAAACGATGATGTCACATGTGACAGTTTACTCAAGATTTCATACGTTTTTCTTTTCTTTTGCGGGGGATTTTAATTTCTGTTGAAGTTCTTGTGCTCAAAAGATCTAAAATGGCAGACGTGATTGTAGTTATGAACTGATCAGAAGTAAAAATTAATCGTGCAGGTTCAGCAATGACATGGCAGAATGAAATATGTGTAATCTAATCTATATTTTAGAACCTCTGTCAGTTTGTTTCATTTTTTCAAGGAACACAATAAGTTATTTTGGTAATGAAAGTTAGACATTAATTGTATTATTTCCCTTAGTTCGCAATTAAAAAAAAAAAAAAAAAAAAAAGGCATCCCTCTGTTCCCCCTTTTTGTGTTACTTTTGATGATATTTTGGGCGAATTCGGACGATATGTTCGCGACTTTTGGCTACTTCGTTCAATATTTTGGGCGAATTTGGGCTCATTAGGGTGATTTTTGTCTACTTTGGGCGATATTTAGGGCACCTTTGGGCTACCTCCGGCGATAGTTTGGGCGACTTTGGGCTACTTAGGGCGATTTTTAGCCAACTTCGGGCTGTATTTTGTGCTACTTTGGGCTAGTTCGGACGATATTTTGGGCAACTTTGAGCTCCTTCGGGAGATTTTTTGGCTATTTCGGGCTACTTCGGGAGGTTTTTGGGCTCAATCGGGCCATATTTTGGGCGACTTTGGGCTATTTAATCTATATTTTAGAACCACTGTCTGTCTGAAATAAAAGTTCAGTTACTTACTTGTTTTTTACTCAGGCAATGCGGGGTATATCTTCTAGTATATGATAAATCTAGCGCTAGTTTAGTCGAGTCGCTAACTCTTCACACCCCTTCGGCAGTATCTGCTTGGCACGAGGTTGGGCAATTGTAGATCAAGCTGTTGCCCATGCAGCAAGACCCGGCCTGGACGTCAGAGGAACGGTCTAGCCGATACAGTCTGACACCAGTAGCAACCGCCTGTCACTAGTAGGATATGGAACTTGCCCTCCAATTCATCTTCCCTTTTAGTCATTTCTGACTGTATAAGGGATACAGACACCTCGAGAGCAGAGGGTCTGGGTGCCGGACGCTCTACGTCCCCGAGTCATTGCTGACCATATAAGGGGACGCAGATACCTCGAGACCCGTAGGTCTGAGGAAAATGCCGGACTGTACGAGCGCTATCTGGAAACGGACACTTCTCTCTGTCTCGATTTCTGATACTGGGAGGGCTCGAAGAAGGCACCACACACAGTCGTTAGAGACAGAAGTTCGCCGGTAAGCATGTATTAGCTCTAGAATTGCCACAGTTATCCAAGTAGGATCGTGTCATCTAAGGAAACTCGACTGATTTAATGAGCCATTCGCGGTTTCACCGTGAGACAGTGTGAACTTAGACATGCATGGCTTAATCTTTGAGACAAGCATATGACTACTGGCAGGATCAACCAGATAACTGTCTGAACAGAGCATTTCGTCGCTCGCGCGGGGAGGGAGACAGCGCTCTGTGCAGAGCGGATCCCGGCGGCCCCGGCGATTTTATTCTTGCGAGAACCACTGGCCGCCTGCCGACTAGTCGGACAGGACTGGCCGAAAGCGACACCTATATATATATATATATATATATATATATATATATATATATATATATATATATATATATATATATATATATATATATATATATATATATATAACCTCTACACCTCACGGTAGAAGGGGAGCGACTAAGTAAGTAAGTGAGAGAGAGAGAGAGAGAGAGAGAGAGAGAGAGAGAGAGAGACATACATACATACACTATATAAATATATATGGTTTAATTTTTTACAAATTGACGAATAATCAAGTAGACTAATTAAGCGCTAACCAAATATATATTACTTACATAAACTGTAGACGAAAAACTAGCCTTCTAAAATTATAACAGCGTGTTGTTGTCCTTCTTTCGGACAATGACGAAAGGCGTTTGTCAGTTGTCCAACAGCCGACAGTAAGCGTATGAGTCTGACGAATATAGCATTATGGACTGGTTAATAATCTTTCCTTGAAGTCGGTTATATACTAACCTTATTATCTTATTTGATTCACCTAACTTTGGACTGACCCTGAGTCCCTACTTCGAAGTAAATATACATATATGCGGCAATACAATGCCCAACGCTGGACGGATATAGGACGCGTCTTCACAGCTTGACGGTCAACGTAAAAAGGGTCTCGTATCTAAGTCACGGTGCGTGACCTATCAACGCTAACACGTCATAAATCGATCGTGTACATAGCGTTCAGTAGTCCGTGAATTCTTAACATCAAATTATATTAAATGCTGTGACCCTAGAAATAGCACACTGCTAACCATAGCAGACGACTTCAATAAAATACCGTAACAATTCCCTGCCCGCCGGGGAAAAAAAAATCTATTAGATAGATTTTTTTGAACTATCTTACTCAAACATATGAACAATTTAACAAAAACCCGACCTATGGCCTACGATGTTCGGTCTAGAACAGTGTCGTGGTCATGTCAATAATATATCAGTCATGTAATATATTAACAGTCATGCTATACATGTAAATTAAATTACCCAAAGGATTGTCAACAGTCGTTAAATAATTAACTAATTAATTAACGTAAGTGTTAACTAAGTACGAAAGTGAGATGTCATGAAATTATTATAACCAATTAAAATTAAACTAATTACTCATAGTATATGTGTAAGGAATCAAGTTATTGAAAATCTAATTAATGAAAGTGAAAGAAGATGTTATAAGAAAAAGATAAAATGAGGAGTAAAGACAAGTAAAGTGCAGAAAAATAAGGTATAAAATCAGTAGGTGGTGTTTTTAAGATTAAATATGTGTGTAGAGTAATTACTAACTACTTAATTTAATTAACTAAATATCAATATATTATATCATTATCAAATTCATAATTGCATCTAAGAATATTATCTAAGAATTGTGTGAGATTCATTTGTTTTCTTTCTTACATTTTTTTCATATTTCATTTTCTTATTTTTTTTTCTCACATTTCAATTCAATTTTATTTCTTTATTAATTCAATCAATAAGTAGAAACTAAATAATCTTGGATATGAAGATCCAGACGTCGTTATTTTCCTTAAGAATTTACGGAATGTTCCATTAGAAAACTGTTCAAATGTTCCGATCCTGGATGAATATAACGTTCATAATGTTCAATTAGTCATGTCACATAACAAAATTTGTCCAACTAGATTTCAGATATCCTATCTAACTATCTTGGAACCAGTTGTATTAGGAATGGACACAAGCCAAAGTCCACGTGTAAATACGAACAATATGTCTCTTGCTTTCATTAATTTCGTTTGACGAACGTCTCTATTGTTTGTTTCTCTGAATAATCGTTGACGTTTCATTCATAGGTCGATAATTCGTTGATCGGATTCTGTCTCTTGGTATGATTACTTTTGTCAATTTATTTGAAGACTATCAGTATTCATGAATCGTTTTCCGAAGGATTTCTTGAGAGTACGTCGGCCACGATGTTTTCTGTACCCGATATGTATTCAATGGTGAATTCGAAGGGTTGTAGGAGGATAGCAAACCTCGTAAGTTTCGGGCTTTTGTGATTAGAGCGACGTAACGATGCCACCGCCTTCTGATCTGTTTGGATCACGAAGGGAGCACCCAGTAGGAACTTTTCCAGTTTATTAATTGCCCAAACGACAGCCAACAACTCTTTATCCACAGTCGAATATTTGTTTCTGATGTCTTGAGTTTGCGTGAGATATAAAGAGTCGGATGTAGTATATCGTCGTGACATTGGAGCAGACAAGCGACAATCCCGTAATTACTAGCATCTGTACGGGGGATAAGCTTTTTAGAAGCATCTGGTAGTCTCAAAATAGGTGGGTGTGAAAAAAGTGTCAATATTTTACGAATTGTTTTGTCGCATTCGTCGGTCCATGTCACCTTCAACGGCATGTTATTTTTTATCAATGATGACAAGACAGCCGTGATGGATGACAAATTAGGTACAAATCTGCTGTAGTATTAGATTAACCCTAATAAGCTCCTAACCTGCTTCTTCGTTTGAGGAACTGATAAGTTTAAGATTTTTGAAACCGTACTAGGAACCGTTTGAATACGTCCCGCTCCAATAATATGTCCCAGGAAGGTTATCTCCTGAAACGCAATTTGTATTTTCGTAGGTCTAGCGGTTAAGTGATTATCCCTTAGTATTTCTAAAACACATGAAAGCCCCGAAAAATGTTCCTCAAATGAGAAACTAAATAAGCACATGTCGTCAATGTATGTAATGATGTCTGGTGTACCTGATAAAATTTTTCGCATCATACGAATAAAGGTAGCTGGAGCGTTCACAAGCCCAAAAGGCATCACATTCCACTGGTAAAGACCTTGTGGAGTGGAAAATGCTGTGTAATATTTAGTTTTTTCGGTTAATTGTATCTGCCAGTAACCTTTAGTTAAGTCTATCTTAGTGAACATTGTTGCGTTGGATAGACGAGGAAGTAAATCGTCGAGAAGTGGATGTGGTTCGCTATCAACTACAGTTTGTGCATTTAATTACCTATAGTCAACGCATAACCTAATGTTGTTGTCCTTCTTTCGGACAATGACTAATGGTGAAGAAAATGGAGAGTTACTAGGCTCAATAATACCTAGAGACAACATCTGCTCAAGTTCTTGAGTTGTTTTACTAAGAAAATGTAGTGGGACAGAATAGGGATGTACACGGATTGGTGTATCATCATTAAGAATAATGTCGTGAGAGATCACTGATGTGCGACCAGGTACGTCTGTCAGCACATCTGGGAATGAATGTAAGAGATCATCAATCTTCTGATGCTGTTGCGGTGTAACCGAAGAAGAGATGGTTACATCCCGCCAAGATTCAGTAGGTTGTACTATAGGTACAGGTAAAACAAATGAAGAGCGAAATACAAGTGACATTGTAGACAAGATAACAAAAGTGTCACCTAATAGAAGAGTCTACCTTAACTAATATATGTACGAATAGATTACTAGGAAAGAGAAAAAAAATGATGATGACTGACTATGCTGAGACATCATGGATGTGACGAACAGTGTTAATGTAACCTGTTATCTGCGTGACGCAGAATCAGGTACTAATTGCAATCTCAAAGAACGGTGGTGAAAATAAACACCATTGTCAAGCTCGATAACCTTTCGAGCATCTCTGTTGTTATGAAATGTAACCAGAGCTTCACCGTACCTGTTGTTGGTAGGTGGCAACAGACGTACAAACCTAACGTCTGCCGTGTAATTAAAGAAATTATTAAGTGCCTGCCATGTAACGTCGTGTGGCAGATTGCGCACTAACATGGTGCGAGAATATGCACCCTTCCCATTACTCTTAACTCCACCTATATGTTTCAACATCTTACTCTTCTTAGTACAATCTTTTACACTGTTGACAATGTTAACAGTTTTATTACGATCAAGTATAATATGATCCTCTCGCTCATATTTATTTTCAGAACTGGCAGTAATATTCTGCCGAGGAAAAGTATAACTCCCTTGGAATGACCTTCTACCTCCCACTGGGTGTGCAGACACCTTAGTATCACTCTTAGTGCGGACTACATGTCGTAAAATAGGCTTATTATTATTATTTTGATAGAGAGTCTCACCATATTCCTCTTTTTCAAAAATAGTACCAAGACTAAAATTAGAAACTGCTGTGGCACATGTATTAAGGATCTTGGCACGTAATGTAGCCATTGCAATGACGGAGTTAGCATTGTAATAAAATTGCAAATTCCTCCTTTCCCAATCCATAATCTCTTCTGGGGTGCAATCTCTGCTGCCGTGAATGCGACCAACCATAAGATCTGCAATAGGATTTTTCAACATGCGTACCTTAACATTACCTGTTGAAAAAGGTGTGTTAACATGTATTATAGCAGTGGGGTAGCATTCTATTGTCCCACCAAATGTCATGCACCTGACATATTCCCCTGTTGCACAACTTGGATGGATTAATGATTGTCGAACTCCAATAGTTGTGGATCCGGAATATCTCAAAACAGAGACGATAGACCCATTTACTATCCCTCTGTTAAATATAAGAGAGTCTGTTCCATCGTTAGCCGATAGACCGACTTCTGGGAGGATGTGTCCGCAATTTAATACAGTATCCTTTGCCTTCTGAAATATAAGATTACATTCTGGGCAACTATTTGCAACGTTATAATTCATAGCATAACATGTAGCAGAAGATTGTATTACTTTATCGTTTTGTGGAACATCTGGGGTTGTATTATTAGTAACTGCTGCCCCTGTATGGTGGTCATAATGAGACGATCTACGAGACTGAGATCGCTGACAAGAATAATCATTGGAATTATTTCGTTGTCCCCTGTAGTGACTGTTATCTCTGTGTCTCGAGCCTTGATTATAGTTATTCCAACTATTACTAGTATTAGAGTTGTATGATCGGTTATGATTTGCATTGTGTTGACTATTGTTGTATCTAAACTGAGGTGACTGATTCCTATTCTGTATTTTTCCTCTATTAAAATCACTCTTATTGTTATAATTATTTGGCCCCTGATGAAAATTAGCATTATAATTTCCTTTGAAGCGACTTCTATCTACGCTGCGTGTTCTTGGTTTGTCATAACCATGGTATGACATACTGGAGACCACCGGTAGAGGTTCTCTTATTAGAGAGTTAGAAATGCTCGCATTCGGATGGGCGGTACAATAATTTATTGCAATTTTTTCCAAATCATCAATCGTAGATGGTTTTTGTTCTTGCAAATAAGCAAAGAACGGTGGGCTGACATAGGATAACACTTTATCCCTCAGTAACAAATCAATTAGTTTGTCAAATGATTTGTTTACACCTGCCAATTCGACATATCTGTTAAAAGTATTGCGTATATTCGCAATAAAACCTGTAAAGTCTTTATTGGAATTTGGAAAAATACTCTTAAAACGTAATCTGCACCCCTCTTCGTCCAAATGGAAACGCCGTAATAAAAATGATTTAATGGCGTCATAATCACTAGCTATTGTTGGATCAACATTCTGAGCTGCAGTTAATGGTTCACTATCTAAGAATTCATTTAGTTTAAGTGCCCATGCGTGTTTAGGTAAGTTATTTGTTATGCATACCTGTTCAAAACGTGCCAGGTATGATGAAAGGTCGTCGAAGTTCAACTTAAAATGTGGTAATTTAAAGTTATAATAAGGTTTGTTTTGATTGGATGAAGATCCATTCTGAGAATTATCATTCTGGCTCGTATTAGCACTTTGTGCCTGTAATCTTGCAGTTTCCAACTTAAGACGTGTCAATTCCATTTCTTGTTGCCTTATAATTTCCTCTCGTTTCATTTTATTCTCTTCTTCTTGTCTAAGTTCTTCTTTTTCTCGTCTAGCAATTTCTCTTTGCTTTTCTAATTTAAGTTCACGTTCTTCTTCTTCTCGTCTAAGTTCTTCTTTATATTTTGCAAGTTCAGCAACTGCGTATGCTTCGAGAGCTTCTCCTTTTTTTCCAAAATCTTTCCCGTTTTTAATCAAATGGTCTAAGGTAAGCATCTTGACGTTAAATTTTTAAGTATTCAATCACTAATGTATAGTAATCACCAATAGAATCTATGTAGTTATTTGTACTTACTCAATGTATGAAAACTCAATATCAACAACTGTAATATTATTGTATTATTAGTTGTAAATTCCACAAATATTTTATAACATAATAATTTATATCAATAATGTTCACTCATTACATTATACCAATGTATTATACCCTTATAAATTTATGATGTTGAATTATATCATGCATCTAATATTCTCCTCAATTAATTATGGGTATAATCCCTCCATAATTATGTTATTTAATCAATTATATGTGCCAAGTAAACACTGTAGTACTAGGAGAGTGTACTAATTAATATCTGATATGTCTGTCCTACTCAAGGCAGACCATAAATTTTATAGTTATTAATAAATATATATTATGCTATTATGCCCTAGTCATAATATATAAAATGCCTCAATAGTGTCTTGGACTACTACTGCAAAGTGATGACATCATCGAAGTCATCATCTAATTTAATAAAATTAATCAAATTAATTAAACATATTATTAAAATCAATTTATAGTAATATCATTAGGTTATGAGATTAATGAAAACAATACAAATGATTAACTAAAGCTTTACAACACATTAGTACGATACAAAAAGTGACATTTTCACAAATAAAATGATTTTACAAAACTAAGCATAGAAATCGGAAGTACTGAAAGGTCAAGGATTGAACCAAATCGAGATTGAACTGAATGTAGGTCAAAAGACAGAAAAAAAATACATATATGAAACTAAATGAAAGATAGGTCAGAAAGGACAAGATAGATTACTAACAATAATACCAAACTGAATAAAATAAAACTGAATACAGTAAAATACACCAATTATTCACAGAACTGGACACCTAACACGCAAGGTCAAATACTAGCAAATGCGAACACACAGCTCATCGGCATAATCATCAATGGGGTTCTTCGCCAAATGCGATTATTTAACGGCCCTACAGAACAATCAAAACTGATTTGGTCATTCGAAAAGACATAAAATCAGTTTTGATCCCCACCTACCGCCCACGTATATGTACCACACAACATAATATATATAAATAAAACATTCAACATTTAAAAACGAGTTGCCAAGACATGCCTATCACGGCGAAATGGACTCATAGATGCACGGTTAACCGACAAAGTTTATAATAAAACTTATCTTTTTGTGCTCGATTATTTACCACCAGCAATGCCAGTATGCACCAATGGCATAGACAAGTGTCATGAGTTTTCTCTTCCATTGCTTGGCAAAGTGTTTCTTCTTGACACATTCCATTTGTTGAAGAGGCTGTGTAAACGGTTGCCGCCTTGACTTTCAGCTAGTACTCAAAGAATGATGACGTACATTTGACCTTCAGTAGTTATGCGTGTCGCGTCATATTTCTGCAATCACGTGAGCGTCTTGTAATTGTAAACAGCTCTAGTCCGTATGAATGAGATTTTGGTCACTTTTTGTTTGAAAGAAAAAATTTCGTTCCCCACACAGTGGGCACCAGTTGTTAAAGGCGTTTGTCAGTTGTTGCTGGGGTTGTTTTAGTTTGTTACAGGATCCATTTGTTAATGCTTGCATTATCATTGTCCTTGATATGTCAACGCAAAACTTGTAATTAATTAATACTATTGCAAAGTCTGGCCATGTCTATTAATTCCTTAATTCTCACTCATTCTTTGAATCATCGTGCTTCTATTGTCTATTACGCGAAGGTGTGATTCTTGTGGACGTTATGCCAAGAGGAGAGACAATCAATTCGCAAGCTTACATTAATACATTGAAAAAACTCAATCAACGTTTTCGCAGAGTTCGGCCGCACAAGAATCCAGCAGATCTGCTTCTCCTTCACGACAATACGTGACCTCACACAAGTCTGGCAACACGGGAAGCAATCACCAAATTGGGTTGGACTGTACTACCCCATCCACCCTATAGTCCGGATTTGGCACCCTCTGATTTTCATCTATTTGGTCCACTTAAAGATGCACTCCGTGGGACAAGGTTTGAAGATGATGAAGGAGTGATTCATGCAGCGAAGAAATGGCTACATGATCAAGACAAAATCTGGTACGGGCTAGGAATACATGCACTTGTTTCGCGCTGGCACAAAGCTGTACAAGTTGATGGGGATTATGTTGAATAATACCGATGTTTACATGACATATCCATGTATATTGTGTATAAATTTCATGATTTTTGAATAAACAGCAGCTGAGAAAAACGATGTGGTGCATTACTTTCTGAACGCACTTCGTAAAAAAAAATTAACTCAAAATTGAGAATATTTACACTTAATAAATACAAACATTATTCTTTTATATACATTTGATTGAGTGTTTTTACTATGTGTACATCTGTCGTAGATTTTTGATAGGGGAATTAAGACTTGGGTTGGTCCCTTCTGAATAGATTAGACTAAGTGATAGCCACAGTGCGAGATGATAATAGAAATAGATTTCCACGAGTGAGATGGTAGAAATTTATAGAGGCTGTCCCGGAAATCGAGAATCTTCTCTCTTTCCGCCTATCTTCTACAACAGATCCAGAGGAGTCAGACAATCTATAAAAATATATATATTAATATATATTACCACTGACGTGCACACACACAATTGACAATATGTAGACGCACACACGTGGGAAAACTATAACAATGGTTATACAGATACTTTGGGACGAGCTGACCAACGCGCTGATTTAGGTTCAAGAGAAATTTTAATTATCGTCTAAAATTTCATCACAACACACAAAATTACATCACGCAAAGCATATACATAGTCATAAAAAAATCAAAGAATTCTACAAGAATGATAGACCCGTTGGCATGATCCTTCCCCTCGATGTATACCTCACAGTCCCGTTAGAAGACAGTGATAGCCCCAAAAGAGTCACAGCTATATATATGTTTGAGTCTATGGTTTCCCCCTTTTAAGGTATGGACAGACTTGATACTCTGCTCTATTCTAAGGGAAAATATTGTTTGCAATAACTTGCATAAAGAAAGTTACAACGTGGGTGAATCAAACAAAGAACATCCTTCAGTCTACTTTCACTCGGTTCTTTCATCAGGGCCCTGATATACTTACAATCGTGCTGTTGTTCGCCGTCTGGCGCAAACTTTGGGACACTCACACACTTATTATCTGTTTCTGTCGTTTAATGAAGCGGATCCCAGCTCTGCAGATTTGTTTGTTGGTTTCATCAAAATGGATCCGGGGAGCGTCTGCTTCATGCGACAGTTATTTCAGACTAAAGTTAGTGTCTCTTTACTCACGAGGTAAGAATTAGGCTTAAGCGGGCACACAATGTCAGAACACGAGGTTTCCCTTAATTAGGAAGATGACCGGTGGACAACTTCTCTCAACAGATAATCTGGGTTCACCCCACACTTGGTTAAAAAATCGTCGGAATGTTAATGTTTTTCTGTAACTAGTCTCGCCGCAAGGCAGCATGTACATTAGAGTTTGTGAAGAAATATGATATGGCTCAAAGTCATTTATTCTTTTAAAAAAACCCGTTAGTGGGATTGGTATTCTGTCTATCTCTTGAAGGCACACGCCCTGTCAGATAAGTGTTACTTGAAAACCCACGTTGTTAAAGATATAAAATGTTTATGTTTCTCACAGGTATGTCTCTGTACTAAACGCCGGCAAAGTTGGGTTACCCCAGTATTCACTGAATAAAGAAAACACATATAAAATAATTATACATTCTATGTACTCCTTATAACTTACATTTTGAACTGCAAGCGTAGAGCTTGACTTGACTTTTAAACTTTCCCGTGAAATAGGTTATATATAAAATCAATCATCATGAATTAGGAATACATACGTATTCCGTCAACACTCATGAGGCACCTAACATTTATAAGTTAGTTTAGAAAAATTATTCTTGTCTGAGTATTTAGCAGTTAAATTAAATTCATTAATAGCCGACTGAATTTAAGCTAGAAATTATAATTTATTCTGTTCTCCACTGTAACTCGTCGACTAGAGAATATAACAGACTTATAAATTAATCACTCTGCACAAAAGAAACTAGTTAAAATGAAATGAGCGATTTAACACTTTAAACACTTCACAAAATACTAGATATCTAATATATTACCTCAACACAGAACTACAGGCAATCGCATGACTTAGAATTACACGCTGATATATATATATATATATATATATATATATATATATATATATATATATATATATATATATATATATATATATATATATATATATATATATATCTATATATATATATATATATATATATATATATATACGAGGTGTGTTCAAATGAAACCCGTCCCAGTGGCTTTATAACAAATATATGTAAGGTACATCAGCAGGAGAAGTAGAATTAAATACAGCAATTGTTATGAAGCAAGTACTCACTGGGGTTCTTTACAAATAGTCCCCATAGGCATTCAGACACGCATTCCACTGCTTGGGTAGACGGCGGATGCCGTCCGAGACAAATGACTTTGGTTGCTTATTGAACCATTTGGTCACCGAGGCCCTGACGTGTGCATCGGAGTCGAATCGTTGTCCAGTTAGAGATTTTTTTTAAGGGTCCGAAATAATGAAAGTCACATGGTGACAGATCGGGGCTGTAGGCTGGGTGTGGCAGAACTTCCCACCTTTTTCTTGCTAACGCTTCCTTCACAATGTTCGCAACATGTGGACGAGCATTGTCGTGCAACAGAATCACACCACGCGAAAGCATGCCGGATCGTTTGTTCTTGATGGCTGTAGTCTTAGACACACTTTTGTCACCATACACTGCTTTCATTCGGCGATGAATGTCGACTGGTCGACATCCTTCGGCTGTTAGGAACTGAATCACCGCTCGCTGGTCGACCTTGGACGGATTCCTTATCACACCGGCCATTATTTTAACGATCTGCAGCACAACCAATGAATACTAGGAGAATGAACACTTACACACTTGTACATTCGTATGTGCTTATTACGTCAGATGTGACGTCATCATGCTCCTCCTACGAATGTCCACTTGGCGCAGCACGGTCGGGTTTCATTTGAACACGCCTCGTATATTGAAGTCTAGAAGCTCGACAAATTGTCGAAACAAACTGAGAAACTTCGCTATACAGCTTATTCTTTACGCGAGTGACCTGTCTACTGCGAATCTTGAGGGCTGAATGAAATAAAGTTTACAGCTCCTGGGTAGACATATGAAACTGGACAAAGGATGCGCGCTATTACGCAAATCCGAAAATAGTCTCCCTTTTGTCGTTTAACACTTACGTTAAACCAAGAGACTGCAAGAAACTGCCACTTCGCGTCTTTAACACTTCACAATAACAAGACGCATGCCATAACTGACACTTCTCTTCTTCACACCTCACGCTCACCAGGGCCAACAGTGAGTGCCGTGTCAGATGGAATTGCCAGACAAATGTCTCATACTGCGCCGTGGAGATGTCGGTTATCGCGCCTCACCTGAGCGCTCAGCCGAAGAAAACGCACGTGTCAGCTGAATGTGCAGACAAAAGTCTGCTCGTATGTCTGAGATAGCTGCATATTCACAATTTCTCGTCTACCTAAGTGGCTGACGTCTTACATAATAGAAATGCGTATCCCAGTATGAGAAAGAAAGCGGAAAAGTGAGAATGGGAAAGAAAATATTTCTCGCAAACGAACGAATGCGAAAAATACAGGAAAAGGGTAAAGAGTGATAATAAAATAGAGGACACTGGTAGAAAAAGAAGAGAATAGAGAGAAAATTTATTGATCATAAAACTCTCTGTGACAACATCCAAGGTTATTAAAGTTTAAAATTTCACAAGGACTTTAGGGATACCCTGAATTTCGAATTTCTGTGACTGCCGCATTTAATCATACCTTGAAAATATTGCCAGCCGTTTCACAAGTACTAATTAAATCAAGATAGTAATATTAGTAGATAACTACATGTGAGTTCCCTTACAGCTATTATAGAGTTATGACGCTTGTGTGTTCATATAAAAATCAGAAATAGAGTTCTTCGGTGTTATATAGATCTAATCCTGACATAAAGAAGTGAATAATGAAAAATTAGTAAAAAAGTAGGAAAAGCACTGGCGATCACAGAGATGTGGTTTTACTGAAGATTGTTAAACCAGGGACAGCTAAATAGAGTAGTGCGGATGTCCTGAAAGATGCCAATGCGCATATGAAACTTATTCCTCAGGTTAAAAAGTAGCAAGAAAATTGGAATAAAATTGGAAAATTTCGCAGTTGAGTTGCAACCGGTAGTTGTTTCATGTCTCTCCACACACTGGTCAGGTATATGGAAAAAAAAAGAAATAGGTACATCCTTTTATAGTATGCTTAAAAACATGCAGAGATTATCTTACTTTTATGATAGAAAGCATCCTCGTACCACATCTTGGGGTCGAGAATAAATGTTTTGAAAAGGGTACAATCTTTTATGGACATACTGTATATTGATCTCTTACACGTGTCTGGGGGTCTTTAATTTGACATTATTCCCTCTCTGACTCCGTGTGTTTCTTCAGTTTCCTAGGCCCGGTGTTCTTATTAAAATGTAGAGATTTCCTGTGCTTTGTAAGTCTTATTTGGTTCTCCAATAAAAGTACCGGTTAATAAAAAAGAATTATGAATCTAGTCTTCATTCTAGCGAGGTCTGATGTTGTCTTGGCGAGAGTGAAATTCACAGTGAAATAAAACTGCGAAATGGTCAGACTATATTCCTATCTTCCCATGCCTTCGTTTGTTATGGAGTTAAATAAACGCTCCAATCATGTTCTAACAGGTCGAGTGTGGTACTTTCAAAATATTTTTCCGACATTGAACAATTTTGCAAAGGTCACATCTCCCATTTATGGTAATATGATGTCCGATGCCCTTGTGTACAAACTTACAGACAGATCGAGGAACTCGCATGACAACATGTGTAAGCTGTAATACTTATTACTTTATTAGAAAGTAATGTTGTCATAACAAGTCGGCCCGGAAGCGATTATGTCACACTTGTCTGCCCACATGTGTCACACAGACATTAATCTCGTTATCTGTCGTATGAGTACGCAAAACTCCGTGTCTGCCCATCTGGGTTACCAAACGAGCCGTCTTATCAGAGGTTCAATCTAAACACGCCGGCGACTATCTTATCTCAGCTGCTCACCGCAAGCCAGGATGACCGGGTAACAAACAGGCGACATCACAGAGAGAAGTGTCGAATGATTTGATAAAATCAAATATATGCTACTTAGCAGAAAATAACGACGAAAGAAAGAAAGAAAAGTGTGATACTTGAGATCACATAATAAAAAATCAGTACCACAAATGTACCGATACTGCCGGAGAGAAACAAAGATCGATATGGGTCGCCCCGTTTTGTCACACTATTTAAATGTAAAGGAAGTTTTATCTTGAGGGATTAAATTTAATTCTCATCGAGGGTAAATTCTGAGTAATTGGGATGGTGGTATGGAAAGATAGGAACCCATAACTATGGGATGGAAAACGCCATACTCAGAAGAGCGTTTCGATCTGTTATTTTACCATAGTTATCGGTGGTACCAGCAAAAAGTACAATCTCTGGAACAAGAACGGAACCGTGGCCTAAGCTTTAAGACGAAGGACGCACGTAGTAGACAACCTTGATCAGAGTCGATCGGGAGCAGAGCGAAAAGAACCAACCCATAAGAAGGAGCAAAACCGTCATCGGCAGCTAAGTTCAAATATATGCTACAACTTGAACTTCTTGTAACATCTCACATTCCGTTAAGACTGTGATGATACATTTTCTTGATCCATAACTATTAAAATTATTTCCAACCGTTAAAACCTAAAGTAATTATTAAATTTTGTTATTTGTAATTATACAAATGTTACTTCAATTTAATCATTTTAAAGTTACTGCATGTTTGTCTCAGTCAAATTACTACAAACACTCTAAACAGAGCTATACTAAAATAATAGAATTTCACTGATTAAATCAGGGGTGGAGGCTTAAACGAGCTGAAAGTGCTTACATCCTTCACAAAAGCGTCGGCAGAATTACAGAGTTAACATACTCAGCCAAAGCAGTATTGTTCTCGCTTATTCTGAATATCTTGTGAAGACTCCCTTTGTAACAGAAGTGTCATCACCCTTCTATCTACATCTCTGCCAAGAGTAATCTTGTGCGAAGGTAGATACCTTTGAAGCCCATATTAGATACTCCTGAGTTTTGGCCACTGTTGGACCACTACTGCAAAGCAGGGGAGGAAATACCGTCACACTCTTAACTCTCTCAACTTCCCTTTTAGACTGTCCAGAAGTTAAACGTCAAAACAATAGTTCAGCGGAGGAACTTGCCTTCTGATGATCAGATAACTGCCTGTAGCAACGCTATCTAGATTTTCTTACCAGTTATCATCAGAATATATTTATTGTGTTCGAGTACAGCACAGTCTAGTCATGCGCCCTGTCTCGTGGCGCAGGAGGCCATGTTCCTTCACTGATCTTGACCTTTTTAACCATCACTGCCTTTAGTTAACCAAGTAACACAGGTCTTCACAAAGCTAATGCCAAGATTTCCTGTCTCGTGCTATCAGTTCAAGGTCTGTCCATGTCTTCTTCATGACTTTCATATCTTTTCCCTGTACTCTTCACCAATTATGTTGTTGATCTCTCCTCATGCCATAGCGTTGAGTTATCCACTGTCGCATGCCTCTGTCGTCCTCTACTTGCCTTTCCTCATCTTCTCGTGTGGTCTTGGTGTATTTGACTTCTTCTCTTCTCACCACATGACCAGTGAAGGTTGATTGTCTTCTTCTTGTTCTCACCACATGTCCAGTAAAGTTTGATTGTCTTCTCCTTCTGAAAGTGCTTACATCCTTCACAAAAGCGTCGGCAGAATTACAGAGTTAACATACTCAGCCAAAGCAGTATTGTTCTCGCTTATTCTGAATATCTTGTGAAGACTCCCTTTGTAACACATGACCAGTGAAGGTTGATTGTCTTCTTCTTGTTCTCACTACATGTCTAGTGAAGGATGATTGTCTTCTCCTTGTTCTCAATACATGACCAGTGAAGGTTGATTGTCTTCTCCTTGTTCTCACTACATGTCCAGTGAAGGTTAATAGCCTTCTCCTTCCTCTCACCACATGACCAGTTTTTTTTACAGTCTTCTAAGAGCTCCAAACAACCAGACCACATGTTCTTTTATATTTGAACATTCGCTGTAATATAGCAGACGGACCTTGTGTCTATGTTGAAGGGAGCGCCTCACCATTATCATCGTCATCATATGACGTATTCTTTCCAGAACGTTGTCTCCATTACAGCTGCTCTGAACGCATCACGATTCTGGGCAAGTCGACCTGTATCAGCCAAAGACAAGTTCAGACTCTCTGTGATGTCCTGGGTCCACCGTCGTCTAGGTCGACCCCTTCCCCTATTTCCCGGGACCATGCCTTTCATCGCTATTTTTTCCAGACTATTATGTCTTTTTATATGACCGAAACATTTCATCTTCCTTATTGCGATGGTATTTAGGATCCAATTTTTCTCTACATATAGTGATTGCAGTACTTCTCTGTTGGTCTTTTTTTTCTGTCCAGGGTATTCTCAACATCCTTCTGTAGCATTTCATTTCGAATGATGTAACCTTTTTTGCAACTGTTTTATTGAGTGTCCAAGTCTCGCAGCCGTATGTTGCTACTGGGAATATACATGCTCTGATCAGTTGTAACTTTGTTTCTTTGCTTGTGCCTTGCCATATGTTTTTCATCTGTATTAGTTTATGCGAAGCAATTGCAAGTCTTCTTTTAATTTCTACTGCACAGTCATCAGAGCTGTTGATGATTGATCCTAAGTATTCGAATTCACTAACACTTTCCAGTTCTTCGTTATCAATTTCAATTTCTGGTTTCGTCATTACTTTGTCTGTTGTCAATACTTTGGTCTTCTTGGCGTTTAGGTATAGAAAAAAAAAAAAAGACAGCGCCTCATCATAACAAGGCAAAATTTTATTAGGAAACAAACAAGTCTTTAAAGAAACTCTGTTACTTTTACTGGATGTTGTGTTGCATTCTTATTATGTTTAATACATAACGAACTTTCATACAATAGTATAGGTTCGACGTAACACTTCCTAAATCTTTTTTCTTATTGTAGTTATCTTCGTTTGTTTTTAGATAATTCCTAAGCATCCGTGTCTAAGACACAATGACAATAACATATTCCAAACCTTCTAGTTCTTGGGCTCGGTCAACAAGGGGTTGCCACAACTGAAGAGCTGCATCTAGATGGTTGCCTTCTTCCGTCAAAGGATCTGATGGAACCACACACACAAATAATTTACTGTACAGGCAAAATTAATCACACTTTAATATATTCATCATCATCATTATCATCAACAACATCATCAGCATCATTTTCATCATTACTATCATCATCATCATCGTCATCATCACCATCACCATCATTATCATCTTCATCAGTGTCGTCGTCGTCATCATCATCATCTTCATCATTATCTTCGTCGTCATCATCATCACCATCATTCTATTTTACGCTCGTTATCGAGCATGGAGTATTCGCTAGAGCTGGCCTCTTTGCAGGAATCATGCACCAAGCAGTCACATGCTCGTGTAGCTGTGGTTTCTGTGGCTATTTGTTTTACATAATGAGGTTACCATCCCCATTCTCAACCTCCTATTATCCACCTTATATGATGATAGTGTGGCCTTATTCACCTTGCTGTCTCTTCAGAGACCCCCGCGTGCTACACGGGGCCTGTAATACATGTGTTGGCTATAATGTAACGGAATGTTGCATCAACCGTAAGTATGATTGTTATTATTTTTCAAAATAACATCACTGTTGAGGACGGTTAGAAGTAGCTTGGATATTTTGGGTTTTGGTATCGACGTTTTTGCACCGCGGAACATCCTCTCAACTATGAGTATGTATTCACATGAGATTGTTGATGGGAAATAATGTTGATGTTTAGCACAAACAAACAGGGCGATACAAGTGTTCAGAAATTATAGCGACAAGCGAGTGGAATCTGGACGACACCGGATGAACAAAGGTGCAAAAGTGTGACTTTCGCCTTTGAGCGAACAGGTGTGGTTTTCGCCTCTGAGCGAAGTGAGTTTTTCTCCTTTTGTCAATTGTGTGTGTGGCCCTTGCCACTTTATTCATATTGGTGGAATGAGTTTTCATATGGTTTCCAGTGAAGTTTGATATTTATTGGCTCGCTCAAGTTGGAGCCGTACGTCATTAATATGTGTTGTCATTTTAGCATATTTTACAAGTATATCACGAGATACATTTTCTCCAGAGAAACCACGGCTCTGTTATAGCCGGGAACTTAGATTAGAGCAGACATTTATCCTGCAGAGTTCATTTATCCATGAACTAAGGCTCGAGTATCCAGAGATATGTAGGGCCTACTTAAAATAATTGTCAGTCTTTTGCGTGCTCACCGCACAGACCGATATTGAGGTTTTTGTTATGAAATCGCCAGTGCGTTTTCTCATATGCCAAATTCCAACATTTTATTTGAAGTGACGTTCGTTGTAATTGTCGTATGAACTGTTATGTGGTGTTCTACCCGTCTGATGCTCACCTTGTTAAAGTGTTTCAGTCGTCAAAGTAGGCTTCCGAGGATACTTTATTTAATTTTCAGGTGGTGGTCCATTATATGTTGTTCAACTGTTAGGCAATGCCTAATATTTAAGCTCATTTGAACACCACCCAGTACAGCAACAAGTCTTATAAGCCATCACATCTCCCACACCACACCACACGATACGATCGTTCATAGATCAACAAACGAACGTCAACATTGGTGGAGATTAAGATAGTTATATAACCAAACAAAACTCATCAATCACTGCACCCCGGGCAAACCAACAGGTGCTTAGTCTCTCTCAGTAATGTCAAAGAATATGAATGCTGATTGTTCCTGTAGCGCATTGGCTGTATACACGCCAAACCCATCGTCTCATGCGTCCACCTCTGCTAATTTTACATTTGATGTCAAATTCCAACAGTCTGAGACCTCGTCCTCTAACAGGAGACATTTATTGTTCACATTATTTTGTTTATTATCTTATTAACGTTAGTAAGATTGGAAAGACTTAGGGTTTTTTTTTTATATAAGTCGATGCACTTGGTCTTTACTATGATGTCATTGGTCATTTGGAGAGTTCCATCTATTTTCTTGAAAAGACTCTTAGCTATAGCTCTCATTGTTATAAACACGAGTTATGGATGTTTCAGTGTAGATTATAGGTGAAAGCTTTTGATGTTTCAGTATACATTATAGGTGAAAGCTTTTGATGTTTCAGTATGCATTATAGGTGACAGCTTTTGATGTTTCAGTATACATTATAGGTGACAGCTTTTGATGTTTCAGTATAGATTATAGCTGAAAGTTTTTGATATTTAAGTGTAGATTATAGGTGAAAGCTTTTCATGTTTCAGTGTAGATTATAGGTGAAAGCTTTTGATGTTTCAGTATACATTATAGGTGAAAGCTTTTGATGTTTCAGTGTAGATTATAGGTGAAAGCTTTTGATGTTTCAGTATACATTATAGGTGACAGCTTTTGATGTTTCAATATAGATTATAGGTGAAAGTTTTTGATATTTAAGTGTAGATTATATGTGAAAGCTTTTCATGTTTCAGTGTAGATTATAGGTGAAAGCTTTTGATGTTTCAGTATACATTATAGGTGAAAGCTTTTGATGTTTCAGTGTAGATTATAGGTGAAAGCTTTTGATGTTTCAGTATACATTATAGGTGAAAGCTTTTGATGTTTCAGTATACATTATAGGTGAAAGCTTTTGATGTTTCAGTATACATTATAGGTGAAAGCTTTTGATGTTTCAGTGTAGATTATAGGTGAAAGCTTTTGATGTTTCAGTATACATTATAGGTGAAAGCTTTTGATGTTTCAGTATACATTATAGGTGAAAGCTTTTGATGTTTCAGTATACATTATAGGTGAAAGCTTTTGATGTTTCAGTGTAGATTATAGGTGACAGCTTTTGATGTTTCAGTATACATTATAGGTGAAAGCTTTTGATGTTTCAGTGTAGATTATAGGTGACAGCTTTTGATGTTTCAGTATACATTATAGGTGAAAGCTTTTGATGTTTCAGTATACATTATAGGTGAAAGCTTTTGATGTTTCAGTATACATTATAGGTGAAAGCTTTTGATGTTTCAGTATACATTATAGGTGATATTATAGGTGAAAGCTTTTGATGTTTCAGTATACATTATAGGTGAAAGCTTTTGATGTTTCAGTGTAGATTATAGGTGAAAGCTTTTGATGTTTCAGTATACATTATAGGTGAAAGCTTTTGATGTTTCAGTATACATTATAGGTGAAAGCTTTTGATGTTTCAGTATACATTATAGGTGAAAGCTTTTGATGTTTCAATATAGATTATAGGTGAAAGTTTTTGATGTTTCAGTATACATTATAGGTGAAAGCTTTTAATGTTTCAGTATAGATTATAGCTGAAAGTTTTTGATATTTAAGTGTAGATTATATGTGAAAGCTTTTCATGTTTCAGTGTAGATTATAGGTGAATGCTTTTGATGTTTCAGTATACATTATAGGTGAAAGCTTTTCATGTTTCAGTATAGATTATAGCTGAAAGTTTTTGATATTTAAGTGTAGATTATATGTGAAAGCTTTTCATGTTTCAGTGTAGATTATAGGTGAAAGCTTTTGATGTTTCAGTATAGATTATAGGTGAAAACTTTTGATGATTGTTGCGCTAAACTTGTCGCAACTTATTCTGACTATATATTCTGACCATGCATTCTGACTATATTTAAATTTTTTAATGCATGGGAAGTAACTCATGGAATTGTAGTCACTTTTATTTCTACAGTCGTCTAATCTTGATAGCATCGTCAGGAAGTTGTCTTATCTTGATAGCTAGGGTTGTTGATAGTTTGTGTGTGAGCGATTTTAAGTCATAACCATGTATGGAGCGTTTTGTTAGCAACAGTTGGCAACTTGCGATGTCATTTCCTTTTAAGGTTCGAATCTTTAGTCGAACATCGTAGAACATTCTTTGTTTCGTAAATTAGCTGAGTTGTATTCGATTCGGGTGTTCTGCGCATGTCTTTGTTTGTGGCAGTGTTTGAATGATTTCCGCCCAGGTCAGTCTGAGCGAAAATGCTGGTAAGGCGAGACGTAGCGGTGTGCTAACGTCTTCGCTTATATTATTCAGGAAAGAGTCCTCATCATTGTTGTTCCTTTTTTGAGATGATATATCTCTATGTTATTTCAAATGCCTGAAGGCATATGTGATTTATGTGATTTAATTCCTGATGAACAGGTAACTGAATCCTTTTTGGCTGAGTAACTTTATCGCCATCTTGTGATGTTGACTTTTGCCTAGCCTGCCTAATTATAGAGTCTATGATACGACAAGTTTGCTCAGCTCACGATCCACTTATATTGTCACGCATCGATTGATGCCTGTCCTAAGGACCATTTGCTTCCTGAACTCTATTGATGGATCTAGGTTTGATACCTTTGCTGTTTAAGGAACATAGAGGACGATAATATGACGCTCAAAAGACATGCCTGTCTTGTTGAGGTCGAATATAGGAGACTAGATTTAATTTCCTAGTTGATATCTACTAGCTCTTATGGAAAGGGGAAGTTTACTACCTGACTACATGTACAGCTGATTACGATATCCTAAAAGGCATATGATTTACATTATTTGATGCTGTATGCTGTTCCTGTTGAATTGACTACGTCGATGATACAATGACTGTTGTACTATACCTGTGATGTTTCTGCATAACGATGTCCATGCATCTTGTCATTGTGGCGTACACAATATATATTGCCAAAAAACATCACTGCTGTTAAAAGCTTTATTGACTTTCTACGTTGTATGGTCTGATGTGACGTCCATGTATGATACTGTAGCTATCTGACTCTATCCTTACGTCACACACTTAAACCAGACTAAAGACACCATGTTACTCTGCCTCATCATCCCTGGTGTCTGAGGGTGATACACCACTCTGCAAGTGCCAGTATTACTATACCTTTGGAAAGCAGATGAGATAGAGCACCCTCAACATTGTGTGGCAAATGTGACATCATCCACGGAACATTTATACGCAACACATTTTGCTACGTAACATTTGGTGGCCATAAGCTGGTTTGGTCTGGTACCAGCATACACGGGGTCCCTTACCCACTTCAGTCTACATGATATCAACATTTTAACATTTTTCAAGACATCAACATAAAGAATTCTGAGACTACTCGGCGTTGCCCAATAAATGTCGAAATTGCAGTTTTGCCATAAGGCAAGAAATTGGACAGTACCCGGCGTTGTATATATTGCCGGATAACACAAGTTGCTGCTATCAAGGTTCCAGGTTGCAGTAGTTGTTTAGAAGGCCAAGTTCTGGTTGCTACGAGTTCTTGAGAAGGCCAAGTACAGATTCAAGCAATTTACTGTTGGATAAGAAGGTCAAGTGCCGTTACTACACTACCTGTATACTGCCTGTACTGTTTAGAAGCTCAAGTCTCAACCATCGTCTTAGCTGTTTGATGCAAGTTCAGATGTGTGATCAACGTTGGATCTTCGATCTTAGAATGCTGATTACCACCTGTTTTTTGCTGTACTGACGATTGGAGTTCCATAAGTTAAGTGGCCTGTTTGATTGTGAACTGTGCCCTTATACTTCTACTGAGTCTTCTGTATTTCTCATTCTTTTGTTTACATGTTATATGTTTATATGTTATTTGTATATTTATATATTTATGTGTCTGCGGGTTTTCGGTTGGGCGGTGTCTCCCTTAGATCATACCACGTCATAGAGGTCGTCTATCGTGAGCGTTTTCTGTAGGGTGTGCAAATTTCCGATACTGGAATTTGCAAAGCGACTTCTGTTGCTATTTTTTGTTAGTTGTGATGACATGTGTTAGTATTGTTTTCGTTATTTTTCTACATTCTTTAGTTCTGTTTTGATTTGTTTGTATTTGCTAGCCTACTCTTCTCTGTTGTTTAGTTTCATATACCATTTTTGTTTATACACTGTGGTGTCTTGTATTTGTATTATCTTCTCGTAGATATCATCACATTTTTTGTGATATTTCTTTAATTTTCGCTTTATTTTTTCTTGATTTCTACGAATGTTTTCGTATTGTTGCTAAATCTTTGTTATTGTTTACATTGTATTGTTTACATTGTATTGTTTACAGTGTAATGTTTACATTGTTATTGTTTACATTGTGATTGTGTTTACATAGTCATTGGTTACACTTATAGTATTTAATTCACATTTAATAGTGAGTTATGCTTATGCATTACTACTACACTGATGATTAATAAATGATGAATAGTATTGTGCACTATTGAATGGGAAGTGCACCTATGATCAAGAGTTGATTGATGATATTTCAACAAGGTCTATACACAAGTTTTTTGATCTAAGACTTGTTTCCCACAAAGATTGGGATAATAATATAGTGTTGTGAGTAAGCAAAAGCTTCATTTAAGACTTGCTATAATTAAATTTGAAATAAGATAATTAATTATTTCAGGTTGTGGACTCATATTATTACTCATCATGTCTACATTTGAGCACTTTATTGAGCAGGGTAAATTGCTTGGGAAGACTGGTGATAAGTTAGAAGAATTTGCAACTACTCAATATGATAAAGCAATGGAAGCTGAACAAAAGAAACTGCAGATGCAGGTGGATGAAAAAAGATTCCAAATGGAAATGGAAAAACAAAAAAGAGAAGCAGAAGCAAAAGCTGAAGAGAAGAGACTACAGATTGAGTCTGAAAATAAAAGACTTGAAATAGAGGCTGAAAATAAAAGACTTGAAAAAGAGGCTGAAAATAAAAGAATTGAAAAAGAGGCTGAAAATAAACGACTTGAAAAAGAGGCTGAAAATAAAAGACTTGAAAAAGAGGCTGAAAATAAAAGACTTGAAATAGAGGCTGAAAACAAAATACTTGAAAAAGAGGCTGAAAATAAAAGACTTGAAAGAGAGGCTGAGGCTGAAGAAAAAAAGTTACAAAGAGAGGCTGATGAGAGAATAGCAAAAATGCAGCATGAAGAAAAACTCTTAGCTTTGGAAGTTGAGAAATTAAAGGTGATGAACATGGGTAATGCTAATGATGCAAATAAGGTCTCAGATAAGACTAATGCAAGCACTTTCAAGCTTAATCTACCACCATTCAATGCTTCCATCGACGATATAACATTCTATCTGGACAGATTTGAAACTTCATGTAAAGTACATAACATAGATAAATCATTGCAGGTTTATCATTTGTCCAAGATACTTAGAGGTGATGCTTTGAGTATGTTAAGTATGGTAGATGAGCCTGACAAGAACAACTATGATGTCGTCAGGGCTATGTTGTTAAATAAATACCAACTTGACGAAGACGGCTATCGTCTTCAATTTAAAAATATGTTGCCAGAAACTGGAATGCAATTATCTGAATTCATTTCAAAGATACTGTAAAGTTTCTTTTCTTCTTTCCACTCTGTAAAGTGTCAGTCTGTATGCTCTGTAAGGAAGAGTGGTGTGTTGTTGAGATCAGGCATGCCCCCAGTCTACCCAGCTGTAAATGGGTAACTCACCCTAGTCCTGAGTTAGGGAAGGCAAAGGCTCCAGGGGAAGCAGGCCCTAAACTTGGTCACTCCAACCGACGCAGGATGGTGTATGTATGAAGTAGAAGTGTAGAGTGTGATTACCGCGAATGGTGTACTGTTCGTGTGCTGACCAATATAATCACTCATACACATGTGTCTACAAGGCACCAATGCAGACTGCTGGAATCTTTGTTTACTCAATTTATTCAGACGTACACACTGGACATACGAGTACATCATGGTATGTTGACATATCAATTTGTAGGTATACATAGCAGATCTGAAGTCATGACACATTCAGAAATAATGGGCAGTACATCAAAAGTTCAATGTCATGATATATTATGGCCGCATCCCCTTATCTGACTAAACGCGTCAGTGAAGGCAGATCGGTAAATAACCAAGGTTACTTGACGTCCATAGTTTGTAGCATATATTATGAAACCACGAAAGAGGGGGTTTCTAGCAAGATTGAGATCTCCCTGTCACTGTCCGATAATAGGATAAATAATCTGTTCTCTTGGCAGTGATCAAAACATATGATGACCGAAATCTAACATGGCCGCCTCCCTGAGTTGTCGTTCACTCATTCATAGGAAGGAGAATATAAGCCAGAGTTAATTTATAATGGGTATATAACTGATTTCATAAATGTTTCCATACAGCTCTACGATGATCAGGTTAATTCACGTAGCCATAACCGCTGTAGGAAAGTCTGTCATCTTTGTCGATACAAAACACGACCCTAGCGATACGAAGCACAATGTTCCATCTAGGTCGAATCGACATGAGATCATCAAAATAGGGTCTGGCAGTACATGGAGTCCGAATTATACATTGTACCGTACCTTAGGAGAGTCTCTAACATAAACTATAGTAGAGATACCATCTCCTTTAGAAGAAAACCACTTCCTGAATTATATTTCCTTAACAATCTACCAGCCCTTTGAAAAGTGCGTACCAGCCATTATCACGGTACATCGGAACTCATCACGACTTGTCAAGACAACTCATACTTCCGCTAGACCGGAATAATAAGAATCTAGTCCCTCCTACCCATCCAAAATATACAATATAGGACTGATTCTACTTGTACTAATAATATGTAATACATATGAATTCAGGCCATAAACACAATAAGCAAATTAATATATTTTCTGGCCCTAAAAAATAAGTACAAACGTAAGCGCAATATCCTTGCGCTGGATCAATATCCAGAACGATTACTCCTATAATCAAAAGTGTGAATCAAACATGGATTCTCTCGCTTTTACCATAGACAGCATTTTCATACACAAATGAATGAATGTCTATATTTTTTCATATTAAATAGCCATATCGATTTTTGTAATATGTGCGTCAAAATATGCACGCAACAGATTACCACACCCCTCGGGAAAAAAAAATGGTACATTTTTTTTTTTGAAATCCATCTAGGAGCAACATACAATAGGCTCACAACGCACCAATACAATGCGCAGATGATAAGCATAAGTTTTATGACCTTAGAGAAAGTACTTCTCTAAGTATAAATATTTCCAGAGAGGTGTCACCAACGCATACTACAATATTAGCAATGACCCAATTTCCACATTAGTTTATACATAAATTTCATCTAAGATATCTTAACATCATGATCATCAAAGACGAAAAACATTGAAAGATCAGCGGTGAATAAATATCAATGAACCGCTAAGTAGTGTTACAATCAATATATGATATATTACATATGTGTACACATTTCAACATAGAAACAACTGTATCAAAGTTGTATAACAGTTATGAATCATGTGGGCATCTAGACAAAATATCTGCCATCACATTTTCTGACCCACGGATAGCTCGCACCGAAAAATGAAATGGCTGTAGAGCAATCGCGTATCGCGTTGATCTCGCGCTCTTCAGATTTTTACTCTGAATAGCCGTAAGAGCTTTCTGGTCAGTTTCCACAATGAAATGCGCGCCCAGAAGAAATCTTTGCAGTTTAAGGATTGACCAAACCATAGCCAATAATTCACGGTCTAGGACCGAGTAATTCTTCTCTGCGGCATTTAATTTCCGAGAAATATACATCACAGGATGCAGAGTTCCAGAGTACTCTTGCATTAGTGCAGCTCCAATCCCGGTGGATGAAGCGTCACTACGAAGAATAAATGTCTTATCCTTAGAAGGCAATACTAGGATAGGTGAAGTAGAAAACATAGTTTTAACCTTATCCAAAGAGGATTGACATTCTTGAGTCCAATGGACTACATTAGGAGACCCTTTCTTTAGCAAGGAAGAAAGAGGTGACATAATGGAGGACAGATTCGGGATGAATCGTCCATAAAATTGTATTAGACCTAAGAGACTTCGTACTTGCTTTTTAGTCTTAGGAATAGAAATGTTAAGTATCTTACTTGTATTATGGTCTTCTGTTTTTAGGAACCCATGACCAACACGGTGTCCTAAGAAAGATATTTCGCTAAAACCAATACATGCTTTCGATGGTTTCGCTGTCAGGTTATGCTCGCGTAAGATAGACAATAGTTCATTTATACCATTATAGTGATCGTTCCAAGTATCACTGAAAAGACAGATGTCATCAAGATACGCAATGACATCTGAGCGATGAGATAGGATTCGACGCATCATGCGTACAAATGTTGCAGGGGCGTTCATAAGACCGAAAGGCATGAAATTCCATTGGAATAGACCCCTAGGCGTCGAAAAAGCAGTAAACGGTTTGGCGTGTTCGGATAGTGGAACTTGCCAATATCCCTTAGACAAATCGAGTTTAGTAAAGAAGTGAGAATTCGATAGTCTCGTAAGTAGCTCTTCTAGTAAAGGCATAGGTTCAGCATCGAATTTAGTCACTTGATTCAATTTGCGATAATCCACGCAAAGACGTATTTTATTGTCTTTTTTCCGTACTATAACCATCGGCGAAGAATATGCTGATGTGGATGGTTCAATAATTTTTAACTCTATCATCTCATCTAACTCTTTCTCTACCTGTGCTTGAAAATGTATCGGGATAGGATACGGTCTGACTCTTATAGGACTATGGTCAGTAAGAATAATGTCATGTTGAATGACATCCGTTTGACCAGGAATGTCAGTAAGGACATCCTGATATTGTTCTAACAAAGTAGAAACTTGTTTCTGCTCTCCTGGAGATATTTCTGGAGAAATTGCAACATCTTTCCATGATTCATTAGAGTGAAGAGGAATCATTGGAAAAGGTAAATTTACATCCGAGAAACTCGTTTCCTCATCCTGTATTACTAACAGATATGAGTACTGTCCATGTTGGACTGGAAAATCGTCCATTGCCTGGAAAACAGGTTGTAAATAATCAGGACGTTCATGGAATTCCGTGAGCATGTTGATGTGGAAGGTTTTACGCTTCCCGTCAATATCGACGATATAGTCAACATCGGAAACTTTTGATATTATATCGTACGGACCTTTCCAAGAAATGAGAAGTCTATTTTCCCTACAAGGTAGCAAGACAAATGCTTTGTCACCTGGACAAAGTTGTCGCAAACATCTCTTTTTATTGGCAAATTCCCTTGCCTTCTGTTTCGCAAATTCAGAAGAAGCAGTTGCCAATTTGCATGCTTCAATAATCTTGTGTCTAAGTGCGATGACATATTCATAAGAGGATTTTGTGTCATCGACAATAATATCAGCAGTTATAAGATCATGAAGTAAGGACATAGGACCTCGCGTTTTCGCGCCAAAGACAAGTTCAAAGGGAGAAAATCCTGTATGTTCGTTGGCGACCTCTCTATATGCAAAGAGAGCCGCGGGTAAAACCCTATCCCAATCCTGAGGATGATCTTCCGTTATCTTACCTAGTAGGTTTTTCAGAGTCCTATTCAAACGTTCTACCATCCCATTGGACATAGGATGATAAATACTACTCAGCGATCTCTCTATCTTCAGAGTCGACATTACTTGAGACATGGTATCCGATATAAGTTGGGTACCATGGTCGGATAATATTTCTGCTGGGACTCCCAGACGAGAAAATATTAACCAAAGAGCATCTGCGACATCAGCAGTAGTTATGCTCTTTAGAGGAACAGCCTCCGGCCAACGTGTGCACATATCAACACACGTCAAAATAAATTGGTGTCTGTTGCGTGATAAATCTCGCAACATCGTTTTATTACAATATCTATTTTATAACGCAAGGGCAACAACTGCTTGAAATTTATAGTCACTTTTCTCGGTAAGCATTTGTCTTCTCGCGTTGGTATTGAATGCAGTTAAGTTTTGAGCTGTGGTCTTTTTGCGCTGGACTGCGCATGACTGGTCTTGTTTTTTGGTCGATCGGTTTCCGCCCACCACTAGTGGAGTGAGCAATTTGAATGGCGAAAGAGATGCCTCGTTGAAGAGGGGATCTTCGCTATTTTTTGTTCTGTCAGGGATGTGTAGTCCTCTTAATGGATATTTCGTTTATTCGAGATAATACCTCTAGTGTTTCCCACATGTCGGGAGGCGTGATATTTCTGTGTATTTCCTGAAAGCAAGGTAAATTGACTTTTCATTAACTCTATCGATTTTGGGTCGTGAGCGATTTCGATTCATAGCCTGTCTTCGAAAGTCGTCGTCACGAGATGTTTTCCCAGCTCACATGTCGCTTTATTGTACTGCATCGGTTGATGCATGTTCCAAGGACCATTACTTGCTACTTTGTTAAATGAACTAGGTTTGGAAAACCTTTATTATCTAGAGGATATTTTTGAGGACGTTATTTATACTTCGGCAGACGTGTCTGTCTTGCTGAAGTCAGACTAAGGAGAGTGAACTGATCTCATACATCTGGTTATCTCCTGGCTGTTATAGAAAAGGATGGAGTTTTTCACCTGACTACATTTACAGCACTATGAAATATAACATGCATCTGACTCATCATTGTAATGCTGTCTACCGTCTATTGCTGTATTGAATGTTGCTGTGATAATGACTGTTTGATGTGCCTACATATTCGCGTAACCATTTTGTCACTGTGGCGTCCACAATAAATAATGAAGAAAAACGTCAACGGCTGTTACAAGAATCATTGACTTTATACGTCGTGAGTTTACTGACGTCCTATGTGGATTGCCCTGTTATTTTTGTATGAACATTGTTTGACTGAACACATCTGCACACTACACAAAACCAGACATGCGGATACCATCCATCATCATATGGCATCACGCATCATTTGGTGGCCATAAGCTGGTTTGATTCTGGTACCAGCAAACACGGGGTCCCTTACCCACTTCATTTTCAACAAGAATTCATCAGCATCCTTCAAGAAATTAACATTCTTCAATACAGTCAACATCTTCAAAATTTTCAAAGTACTCGGCATTGCCCGGTAAAAGTCAAAATTTCAACTTTTTGACGGAAACAAGAATTTGACAGTACCCGGCGTTGTTACATGTTGCCGGATAACTCGGACTGCTGTTATCTTTTACGCAAGTCAAGCAAGTTGCTGCTGTCAAGGTTCCAGTGCTGTCGTTTTTTGTGAAGGTCAAGTGCCGGTTGAAACGGGTTGTTTTCTGAAGAAGGCCAAGTACCGATTTCCATCAACTTACTTTTGGATTAGAAGGTCAAGTGCCGAAACAACTCAACACACAGTATTTCAGAAGCTCTTGTACCATCGTGTTAGCAGTGGAAGCAGTTCAGATGTGCCATCATCGTTGGAGTTTCGCTCTTTAGGACGTTGATTGACATCCGTTTTCTGCTGTTCTACGATTGGAAGCCTATAAGTTAAGTGGCCTGTCTGTATGTAAACTGTGCCCTTATACTTCTGCTGAGTCTTCTGTGTATCATCTCATTCTATATGTTATATGTCTATATGTTATTTGTAAATTTATATGTTTATATTTCAGCGGGTTCTCGGTTGGGTGGTGTCTCCGTTAGATTATGCCACGTCATAGAGGTCGTCTATTGTGAGCGTTTTCTGTAGGGTTTGCAAATTTCCAATACTGGAATTTGCTAAGCTACTTCTGTTGCTATTTATGTTAGCTGTGATGACATGTTTTAATATTGTTTTCGTTATTATTTCGCATTCTTTAGTTTTGTTTTGATTTGTTTGTATTTGTTAGCCTACTCTTGTCTATAATTTAGTTTCATACAACATTTTTGTTTATACACTGTGGTGTCATGTATTTTGTTTAATTATAGCGCAGATATCGTCACATTTTTTGTGATATTTCATTAATTTCTGCTTTATTTTTAGTTGATTTCTGCGAACGTTTTTGTATTGTTGCTGATCTTTGTTAATGTTTACATTGTTATTGTTTACATTGTTTGCATTGTTTACATTTTCAATGTTTACATTCTGCATGTGTTTACATAGTCATTGTTTACAGTTATAGTAATTAGTTAATGGGCTATGCTAATGCACTGTTACTACTACACTGATGATAAATGAATGATGAATAGTGTCGTGCACTATTGAATGAGAAGTGCACTTATGATCAAGAATTGAGTGCTGATATTTCATATACAAGTTCTTTGATTGGAGACTTGTTTCCCACAGAGACTGGGATAATATAATGTGATGTGAATATACAAGTGCTTAATTAAGACTTGTTACACTTAGGTTTGAAATAAATTAGTTAATTATTTCAGGTTTTGGACTCATATGTTAGACAACATGTCTACATTTGAGCACTTTATTGAGCAGGGTAAATTGCTTGGGAAGACTGGTGATAAGTTAGAAGAATTTGCAACTGCTCGATATGATAAAGCAATGGAAGCTGAACAAAAGAAACTGCAGATGCAGGTGGATGAAAAAAGATTCCAAATGGAAATGGAAAAACAAAAAAGGGAATCAGAAGCTGAGGAGAGAAAACTCCAGCTACAGCTAGAAGCTGAAAATAAAAGACTTGAAAAAGAGGCTGAAAATAAAAGACTTGAAAAAGAGGCTGAAAATAAAAGACTTGAAAAAGAAGCTGAAAATGAAAGACTTCAAAAAGAGGCTCAGGCTGAGGAAAGAAGATTACAGAGAGAGTCTGATGAGAGGAAAGCAAAAATGGAACATGAAGAAAAGGTCTTAGCTTTAGAGTTGGAAAAATTGAAATTGACGAGCATGTGTAATGGTAATGATTCAAACAAGGGTTCATCTTCTGGTAAGGCTAATAATGATACTTTTAAGATTAAGTTACCAACATTTAGTCCTTCCAGTGATGACATAATGTTCTATCTGGACAGATTTGAACAAGCATGTACAGCTCATAACATAGACAAAGCAAAATATGTTTATCAGTTATCAGGGATACTGACAGGTAAAGCTCTAAGTATATTAAATATGGTGGATGAACCTGACAAGAACAATTATGAGGTTGTCAGGGCCGCTTTGTTAAAGAAATATCAGCTTAACGAAGACGGCTATCGTCTACAATTTAAAAACATGTTACCTGAAAATGGAGTTGAATTCTCCGAGTTTATTGCAAGAATACGCATTACTTTCTCACGATGGGTTGAACTATCTAAGACGGAAAAAACTTATGAAGGACTTATGGACTTAATACTTAGAGACAAAGTCATGTCGTCTGTCAATGAGTCTTTCCTTGCTTTCCTTCATGAACGTAAACCTAAAACAATAAAAGAAATGGAAGATTTCTGTTGCCAATACGTAACTGCGCACCCACACATAACCATGGGTAACTCTAAGGTGAAAGAAGGTTTACCAGTTGCTTCGGCAGCTCCGTATGGCCAAAACTTTGCTCGTAGATTCCAACAAAATTTTGATAGAAAGAGTAGCGGTAATTTCTGTCAAAATCATGGAAATCAATTTCATGGTGATTCTTCTTCGAAGAATTGGAGACAACCTGATAGTACTCGTTACTATCACCCTAATAATTATAAGCATTTCAAAAGAGGATATGGTAATAGAGGTTATTCCTGCCGAAGACCTCAGAACCAAACAAATAGATGTTCGCATCAATGTGAACATGATAGTAATCGTGGAAACTGGAATTCAAACCAGGATAACAATTACAATAGAGACAATAATAACTGCAGAGATAATAATAACTCTGATAACTTCAGAGGTAATAATAGTCGGGGTAGATCTCAACACAAAAAAAGAGATATCAGCAGGCTAATGCTGTACAACAGGAAACTGAGGGAGCCTGTAATCATGTTGTTGATAGTAAAAACTTTGACGCTGTCACTGGTTCTGCTTTTGACTTTGAGAGAGCAAACAAATGCCCCCAATGCAGTACTTTATTCGAACCGGGTACCATAACTACTTTGAGTTGTGGTCACCCACTTCCCGCTCTTCCTGCTGCTGTTGCGCATGACGGGAGGGGTTCTTTAATTCTACATAAGGGTCTTGTTAATGATACTCCGGTCTCACTACTTTTCGATTCCGGATGCACCCCTCTAGCAGACTTTATCTTAAGTGGACCAATGATGTCTATCGCCATTTTTTGAAATGGCCGAATGGGAATGGCTGCAGCCTGAATAGGTGCATCATGGCGTGGACCTCTGGATTTAATCTCTTGACATACTTTACAAGATCGACAATAGATTCGTATGTCCTTATTCACAGCAGGCCAAAAGAAAGATTGAAGAACTCTAGCTTTAGTACGGGAAAAACCCATATGTCCAGCACACTGCGAATCATGAGCGTGCTGTAAGATTTTAACTCTCATATTTTTAGGCACAAGGATTTGAGAATGAATGGACTTAGCGGAGTCTTGTACCATACGTACAAGTACGCCATTCTTCATCGTAATCCAAGATTTACGATTAGTATCCTTATTCGGATCACCTTTTGTTGCCAGAGTAAAGAATTTCTTTAGAGTAGGATCATCTTCCTGCTGTTTGATAAAGGAATCGTGGGAAATCTCCAAGGGATCATCTTGGATCTGCGCATCATTATCTTCAGAATGTGAAGATTGTGGCATATTAAGAGCTTGAGCCCTAGTGATTACTGCATTAGCAGATTGCATATTAACATTTTCCCAATTAGAAATTTGCTGTGGAGTGCATTCTTTCACTCCATGAATGCGACCGATGATAAGATCAGCGATCGGATTCGGCAAGAGACATGCTTGCACCTCTCCTGTAAAGAAAGGCGTAGCAATATTGATAATGGCAGTGGAGTACTTCTCCAATGTGCCACCAAATGTTACGCATTTGACTATATTGCCTGTAGCTCGAGAAGGATTTACGAGTAATTTCCTCACTCCAATGGTAGTGCACCCCGAATCGAAAAGAATTGATACCGGAGTACCATCTATTAGGCCCCTATTAAAGACAAGAGCACCCCTTCCATTATGCGCAATTGGCGCATGGAGAGCGGGAAGCGGGTGACCGCAGCTTAAAGTAGACACTGTGGTTGGATCGAATAATGTTTTGCATTGCGAACACTCAGATGCTCTAGCGAAATCGAAAGCGGAATTTGCTACACTGTTGGAGTCTTTTTTATCATTATCCTGATTATCGGTGTCGTGGAACTCCTGTTGTGCAGAGTTAGCCTGGTAATACGATTTACCATGTCTTTTGTGTTGTGATCTACCTCGGTTATAATTGTCTCTATAATTATTATTGCCTCTGTTATAACCCCTATTTGGGTTTGAATCATAATATTCATGATCATAATCATCATGCTCGTTATATTGAGTATCCCTGTAATATTGTTTCTTTTGTCTCCATGAAGCACTTGGGTAGTTCCTATAGCTACTCCCTTTCCGAGAATTTCTAACATTATGGGTACCCCTCGCGTGTCGAGGACTATCAGCCCGATTCCAGTTCTTCGAAGAAGAACCCTGATTTGAGTGGTTATCTTGGTTTTGATACTTATTCCAATTAACCTTTTTATCAAATTTATTTTTAGCTCCTTGGAATTTGTGTGAGTAATTCTGATTATATTCTGTTGCCGAAGCAACTGGCATACTCTCTTTAATGTTAGAGTTACTAAGAATCAAGTCAGGGTGTGCCGTGGCATACTGGTCACAATATTCTTCCATTTGCTTTATTGTACCAGGTTTACGCTCATGTAAGAACTCTAGGAATGATTTATTTACAGAAGACATGACCTTGTCTCTTAGCAATAAATCCGTAAGACCATCAAATGTTTTCTCTGTTTTGGATAATTCAATCCATCGTGAAAGTGTAATTCGTGCTTTTGAGATGAAATCTGAGAATTCTACACCTACCTCAGGTCTCATTGTTTTAAACAAAAGACGGTAACCTTCCTCAGACAGCTGATATCTCTTTATCAAAGCTGCCCTAACAGCATCATAATTATCTTTGTCGGCCTCTTCAACAAAATATAACTTACTCAGAGACTCCCCTTTTAGATTTTCAGACAACTGATTCACATACTGTGATTTGTCAACATTATGAGATCGACAAGCCCGTTCAAATCTAGAAAGCCAAAATGTTATGTCATCACTGGTAGGATTAAACGCTGGTACCTTGACCTTGTACACAAAGGGTTTACCATTACTACCAGATGCCTGATTAACATTACTCATACATGTCAATTTTAATTTCTCTAATTCAAACTCATGTTCTCTTATTGCTTTTCTCTCTTCAGCTTCTCTATCTAATCTTTTCTGTTCTGCAGCAGCAGCAGCTTCTAATTTTTTCTGTTCTGCAGCAGCAGCAACTTCTAATTTTTTCTGCTCTGCATCAGCTTCTAATTTCTTCTGTTCTGTCTCAAATCTTCTTTCCTCCACTTGCATCTGCAATTTCTTAAGTTCAGCAGCAGTATCAGCTTCTTTTTCTAATCTTTTTTCTTCAGCCAGAGCTTTTTTTTCTTCAGCAGCAGCTTCTCTTTCTAATCTTTTTTCTTCAGCCAGAGCTTTTTTTTTCTTCTATTTGAAGTTTTCTCTCCTCAGCCGCAGCTTTTTTTTCCTCAGCAGCAGCTTTTCTTTCTTCAACAGCAGCAGCAGTTTTTTTCTCTTCTGCAGCTAATGCTTTGTCATATTGAGCAACAGCCCATTGTTCTAAGTCTTTTCCAGTCTTATCAAGAGATTTTCCTTGTGCAATGAAATAATCTAATGTAGACATATTGTCTTCTTAAATCAGAAACCTGAAAAAGTAAATAAATTACCCTCTTTCTCGTTAATGAGAGACAAGTCTATACCATAGACTTAGTCTTAGTCCAAACTTGTATGGTTTATAATAACCAATGATAACTTGAGTACCTATGGACACAATAACTGTATCTCAAATACTGTGGGAGACAAGCCTTACAAAGGTCTTGTATACCTCAATGTAATCAAAGATCACTTGAGTACCTGTGGAAAAAATATTTCCCTTTACCAATCACTTTGGGAGACAAGCCTTACAAAGGTCTTGTACATTTTGTTTTATAACAATAACAATCATAAAGTACTGATCTGTACTATACTATCAGTGTATACCACTATACGTCATATGTCAACTAAAGACATTACAAAGGACAAACAAGAAAAGACAATATGAAACATTTGCAGAGATCAAATTAAATTAAATAGGAGAAATGAAAAAAATGATCACAGAAACCGTGATGATAACTGCAATAATAAAATGACAAGACAAATAACGCCACAGTGTATAAACATAAGGGTGTAAAAAACTGAAATGAAAGGAAAGATGAGACCTACAATTATACAAACAAATCAAACAAAACTAAGGAACACAAAATTATTAACAAAAACAACGAAGAAAAGAATACCTCATCACAACTAACAGAAATAGCAGCAAATTGTTGCTAACAAATTTCCAATTAAGAAAATGTGTACCTATAGAATACTAGTCCAGACCAATGTCACTCGGCATACCTTGTACTAGTCACACAGAACATAAACTAATTTAATACATAACAAATAACATGTAAGCATAAATAGCATATAGCATACAATATAATTTATGTCATGAATGGAATGTGTTGCAGGTATAGTGTTGTAAAGCAGGCACAGTTTATTTTAATACTAATAACTTGCCACTTTATTCAGTAATAGATTTAATTTTAAACTATTACACTGTCAATTTTTCTCTGTTGAGCATATGAAGATCCAACGATGAACTATGCACTTTATGTTCAACAACACTGTGATTCTTCTGTACGTTGAGAAATGTCAACAATACTGCTCCAGATATTTTCTACACTTGATACTACTGTCCTGTGTAATACTGTCTGTACAGCGAAAAACTGTCAACAAGCGCTGACCTAGATACAGCATCCTATCGGTAATACAGGTCAAGCTGACATCGACTGTATAGCTGTCCTACTGGTGTTGATGTGTTCAAACAAATGTTCTTTCAGCTGTAAACTGTGATTCTCAACACAAAACTGCGTAAGCTGGACCCAGGAATCTGGCTCGCCACTGTAAAGTTTCTTTTCTTCTTTCCACTCTGTAAAGTGTCAGTCTGTATGCTCTGTAAGGAAGAGTGGTGTGTTGTTGAGATCAGGCATGCCCCCAGTCTACCCAGCTGTAAATGGGTAACTCACCCTAGTCCTGAGTTAGGGAAGGCAAAGGCTCCAGGGGAAGCAGGCCCTAAACTTGGTCACTCCAACCGACGCAGGATGGTGTATGTATGAAGTAGAAGTGTAGAGTGTGATTACCGCGAATGGTGTACTGTTCGTGTGCTGACCAATATAATCACTCATACACATGTGTCTACAAGGCACCAATGCAGACTGCTGGAATCTTTGTTTACTCAATTTATTCAGACGTACACACTGGGACATACGAGTACATCATGGTATGTTGACATATCAATTTGTAGGTATACATAGCAGATCTGAAGTCATGACACATTCAGAAATAATGGGCAGTACATCAAAAGTTCAATGTCATGATATATTATGGCCGCATCCCCTTATCTGACTAAACGCGTCAGTGAAGGCAGATCGGTAAATAACCAAGGTTACTTGACGTCCATAGTTTGTAGCATATATTATGAAACCACGAAAGAGGGGGTTTCTAGCAAGATTGAGATCTCCCTGTCACTGTCCGATAATAGGATAAATAATCTGTTCTCTTGGCAGTGATCAAAACATATGATGACCGAAATCTAACATGGCCGCCTCCCTGAGTTGTCGTTCACTCATTCATAGGAAGGAGAATATAAGCCAGAGTTACTTTATAATGGGTATATAACTGATTTCATAAATGTTTCCATACAGCTCTACGATGATCAGGTTAATTCACGTAGCCATAACCGCTGTAGGAAAGTCTGTCATCTTTGTCGATACAAAACACGACCCTAGCGATACGAAGCACAATGTTCCATCTAGGTCGAATCGACATGAGATCATCAAAATAGGGTCTGGCAGTACATGGAGTCCGAATTATACATTGTACCGTACCTTAGGAGAGTCTCTAACATAAACTATAGTAGAGATACCATCTCCTTTAGAAGAAAACCACTTCCTGAATTATATTTCCTTAACAATCTACCAGCCTTTTGAAAAGTGCGCATCAGCCATTATCACGGCACATCGGAACTCATCACGACTTGTCAAGACAACTCATACTTCCGCTAGACCGGAATAATAAGAATCTAGTCCCTCCTACCCATCCAAAATATACAATATAGGACTGATTCTACTTGTACTAATAATATGTAATACATATGAATTCAGGCCATAAACACAATAAGCAAATTAATATATTTTCTGGCCCTAAAAAATAAGTACAAACGTAAGCGCAATATCCTTGCGCCGGATCAATATCCAGAACGATTACTCCTATAATCAAAAGTGTGAATCAAACATGGATTCTCTCGCTTTTACCATAGACAGCATTTTCATACACAAATGAATGAATGTCTATATTTTTTTCATATTAAATAGCCATATCGATTTTTGTAATATGTGCGTCAAAATATGCACGCAACAGATTCGTCTTACTTTTTCACGTTGGGTGGAGCTGTCTAAGATAGAAAAAACTTATGAAGGAATTTTAGACTTAATACTTAGAGACAAAGTCATGTCTTCTGTTAATGAGTCTTTCCTTGCTTTCCTCCACGAACGTAAACCTAAAACTATAAAAGAAATGGAAGATTTATGTAGCCAGTATATAACTGCGCATCCTCACGTAACCATTGGTAACGCTAAAGTAAAAGAAGGTATGCCAGTTGCTTCGGCAGCACCTTATGGTCAAAACTCTAGTCATAGATTCCAACAAAATTTTGATAGGAAAAGTAACCGTAGTTACGGTCAAAATTATGGAAATCAATTTCAGGGTGATTCTTCTTTGAAGAATTGGAGACGAGCTGACAGTCCTCGTTACTTCCAACCTAATAATTTTAGGCATTTCAGAAGAGGATATGGTAACAGAGGCTTTTCCTCGCGTAGACCTCAAAACCAAACAAATAGATGTTCACATCAATGTGGACATGATAATAATCATGGAAACTGTAGTTCGAAACAGGATAACAATTATAATAGAGACACTAATAACTACAGAGATAATAACAACAGTGATAACTTCAGAGGTAATAGTAGTCGCGGTAGATCTCAATACAAAAAAAGAGATATCAGCAGGCTAACTCTGTTCAACAAGAATCTCAGGGAGCTTGTAATCAGGTTTCTGATAATAAAAACTCTGACGCTGTCACTTGTTCTTCTTTTGACTTTGGGAGAGCAAACAAATGCCCCCAATGCAGTACTCTGTTCGAACCGACTACAATATCGACTTTGAGTTGTGGTCACCCTCTTCCCGCTCTTCCTGCTTCGGTTGCACATGACGGGAGAGGTTCTCTAATCCTACATAAGGGTCTTGTTAATAATACTCCGGTCTCACTACTTTTCGATTCCGGATGCACCACTATTGGTGTTAGACAATCGCTTGTAGATCCATCCTGTGCTACAGGAAGGGTTATCAAATGTGTCACATTTGGCGGCACTCTAGAAAAATATCCTACTGCTGTAATTCACATTGCCACTCCTTTCTTTACGGGAGATGTGCATGCCTGTCTCTTACCTAATCCTATTGCGGACCTTATTATTGGTCGTATCCACGGAGTTAGGGAATGTACACCACAGCAGATTGCTGCTTGGGAAGATGATAATATGCAAGCTACCAATGCAGTGGTTACAAGAGCACAAGCTCTACAAACACCACAAACTTCGTTGAATAATGATAGCGTTGAAGTTCATAGCCAAGATAGTAACTTGGTTATTTCTCGTGACTCGTTCATAAAATTACAAGAAGAAGATCCGACGCTAAAAAAATTCTTCATTCTTGCGAAGAAAGGTGATCCAAATAAGGATACACAAAGAAAATCTTGGATAGAAATGAAAAACGGCGTACTTGTACGTATGGTACAAGACTCGGCTACGTCAGCACATTCGCAAATTCTTGTTCCCAAGAGTATGAGAGTGCAAATATTGCAACATGCTCATGACTCGCAATGTGCTGGACACATGGGATTTTTCCCGTACAAAGTCGAGAGTCCTTGCGGCTTTCTTTTGGCCCTTTGTTAACAAGGACATTCGTATATACTGCCGATCATGTCAGGTATGTCAGGAGGTCAAATCTAGAGGACCACGACATGCTGCGCCTATCCAGGCTGCTGACATCCCTATTCGGCCATTTCAGAAAATGGCCATAGATATTTTTGGCCCTTTTAAGATAAAGTCGGCCAGAGGACATCAGTTTATCCTTACATGTGTCGATATGTGCACACGTTGGCCAGAGGCTATCCCTCTAAAGAGCATATCTACTACAGATATCGCAGATGCTCTTTGGTTGATATTTTCTCGCTTGGGGTTCCCCAGAGAAATACTGTCTGACCATGGCACTCAACTCATATCTGATACTATGTCTCAAGTCATGTCTACCTTACACATTAAAAGATCTCTCAGTAGCATCTATCATCGTATGTCTAATGGGTTAGTTGAGCGTCTGAATAGAACGCTCAAGACTTTGCTTGGTAAGATAACTGAAGATCATCCTCAAGATTGGGACCGGGTTTTACCCGCGGCTCTCTTTGTCCCAAACAAACACACAGGATTTTCTCCCTTTGAACTTGTCTTTGGCGCGCGTCCGCGCTGCCCTATGTCTTTATTACACGATCTCATCACTGCCGATGATATTAGTGATGACACTCAATCGTCATATGAGTATGTCATTGCTCTTAGGCAAAAGATCATTGATGCATGCAAACTAGCGACTGCTTCATCAGAAATTGCTAAAGAAAAAGCAAGGCAGTTTGCTAACAAGAACAGATGTCTACGACAACTTTGTCCAGGTGACAAAGCATTCGTCCTACTCCCTAGTAGGGAAAATAGACTTCTTATTGCATGGAAAGGTCCATATGCAATAGTCTCACGAATTTCCGATGTTGACTATGTGGTCGATATAGATGGAAAGCATAAAACTTTCCATATCAACATGCTCACGGAATTTCATGAGCGTCCAGACTATTTGCTGCCTATTTTCCAGGCAACGGACGATTCTTCTGTACCTCATGGTCATTACTCATCCCTGTCTGTCATACAGGATGAGGAATCTGTTTTTTCTTATGTTAATCTTCCTCTTCCAGTGGTTCCACTACATTCTATGGAATCTTGGAAAGATGTCTCCATTTCTCCTAATCTTTCTGTTGATGAACATCGTCAAGTCTCGTCGATGTTACAGACATTTAAGGATGTTCTAACCGACATCCCTGGTCACACGCATGTCATAGAACATGACATAATTCTTACCGACAATAATCCTATTAGGGTTAGGCCGTATCCTATCCCTATACACTTTCAGTCACAAGTGGAAAAGGAATTGGATAAAATGATTCAATTAAACATAATTGAACCATCGACTTCTCCATATTCTTCTTCCATGGTTATTGTTCGGAAGAAAGATAAGAACATACGAATTTGCGTTGATTATCGCAAATTAAATCAAGTCACAAAGTTCGATGCTGAACCTATGCCTTTACTAGAAGATCTACTTATTAGACTTTCTAATTCTAGATTCTTCACTAAACTTGACTTGTCTAAAGGTTATTGGCAAGTGCCTTTAGCAGATCATGCCAAACCTCTGACTGCTTTCTCTACACCTAGGGGTTTATTTCAATGGAATGTAATGCCCTTCGGTCTTATGAACGCCCCTGCTACTTTCGTTCGCATGATGCGTCGAATTCTTTCTCATCGTTCAGATGTCATCGCATACTTAGATGATATCTGTCTCTTCAGTGATTCTTGGGAAGATCACTATCTGGGTTTATATGACCTACTGTCTACTCTACGTGAGTATAATCTGACAGCAAAACCTTCTAAAGATTATATTGGTTTTGGTGAAATTTCTTTCTTGGGTCATCGTGTTGGTCATGGTCTCTTGAAGACATAAGACCACATTACTTCGAAAATATTGAACATCTCTGTACCTAAAACGAAGAAACAAGTCCGTAGTCTCTTGGGTCTAATTCAATTCTATGGGAGATTCATCCCGAATCTATCTTCGATCATGGCACCTCTCTCAACTTTGTTGAAGAAAGGGTCGCCTAATCTGGTTCGTTGGTCTCAGGAATGTCAATCTTCCTTAGACCAGATCAAGAAAATATTTTCTTCTCCTCCCATCCTAAGATTACATACTCTTGATAGGACTTTTGTTCTTCGAAGTGATGCTTCATCCACTGGGATCGGAGCAGCACTTATGCTGGAATATGCTGAAACTCTGCATCCTGTCATGTACATTTCTAGAAAACTAAATGCGGCAGAGAGGAACTACTCGGTTTTAGAACGTGAATTGTTGGCTATGGTTTGGTCTATTCTCAAACTACAAAGATTACTCCTGGGCGCACATTTCATTCTAGAAACTGATCAGAAAGCTCTTACAGCTATTCAGACTAAGAACTTGAAGAGTTCGAGATCCACTCGATATGCTATTGCTCTTCAACCTTTTCACTTCACGGTACGAGCTATCCGTGGGTCGCATGATGTGATGGCTGACATTCTGTCTAGATGCCCACATGATTCCAACTAATACTTCTGTCCTATTTCTAGATATACGACAGAGCCATAACACACCTATATTACTACAATACATTAGCACAACTGTCCTCACTTTAGGTGAACACATACTATTGTGCTTTGTTATCATCTTCTTCTGTTCCCATCTTTAACTGATTCCGTACGTAAGATCTATTAAAAGACGCAATGGCCGACCGCTGAGCCGCAAGATCTTTTAAAAGACGCTGATTTATTTCGTTGTTTCTTTCTATTCTGATATTTTATACTGCCCAGAATTTATCTCGAACGGAAGTAAACACAAAACTGGGCAAATTTCAACAAGCTTCAATGTCTTTTATTTGCGTTTGAAGGGATTTTTTCACATTTATCTTCATCTTTAATTGTGTTTGGTCGTATCGCCATAATGGCCGAAAACACACAGGATATGTTACTAATATGTAAACAGTGAACAAACTGTGTGATCAACCATAACTTTCTTACTTTTTCTGTGTTTCTAAATGGATTACCTGCACAAAGAGAGCAGTGAAACTGTATTGTGATAACAATTTATGTTACAAGCCTTACGTAAGTCGAAAATTTTTGTTCAAAATTTCAAGTTATCTTTTTTCCGTGTACATATTATCTGTTATAACATAAACATAACATAAAATGAGCCAGAAAGGCATATGGATTTATATTGTTCATCCAATGTACTTTAATTTGATATATAATATGTTACACTTAACTCATGATTAGACACACATTGTCAGTAAACGTAAATTATGTATGTGTAAATTTTTGGGGCTTAAAAATAATTCCGTCCAGAGCTGAAAATAATTACGTACGGAATCAGTTAATATAAGAAGAAGACTGAGTAGTTAATATAAGGGCCGAAAGTTTACTCGGTCACAATTGTTAATAATAATGTATTGTATAGTATGAAACTTAATGGCTATTAAATAGAATTATATTGCTTGTTTTTTCTCAGCACGTTATTGTTGATCTGAGAAGCTACCTTTCTGTTGTCAAACATGGAAAGTTCCACATTGTACACTTTCCTAGGAACGACAGGAGATGTGTCCTGGATCGTCATTTATGTTTAATTTCATTATGTAATGGTATTATTAAACATTTAGATAATGTAATATTTAACATTCTATATCAGATGTGTACATCCATTCTAAGCGGTATTAGAATATGACACTGCTATTTGATTATAATGATATGAACTTGCATATTTATATTGTATTTTCATGCAAGCGTAGTGTGTGTTGGTGGCACCTCCCCGATATATTTTTTTTGAATCAGATTTTTTATCTGTTGAGAAATATTCTCACCAGACACTTTATGTGTCAATTTAGCCTCATATTAGGCAGTGCAATTAGTTATCCCCGCATAATTCGTGCGTTGTTAAACCGCTTTTGGTTTTACTCTTGGATATTTTAAAAAAAAAATATTGCACATTTTTTTTATCGGGAGATGGCGGTAATGTTGCGCTAAACTTGTCGCAACTTATTCTGACTATATATTCTGACCATGCATTCTGACTATATTTAAATTTTTTAATGCATGGGAAGTAACTCATGGAATTGTAGTCACTTTTATTTCTACAGTCGTCTAATCTTGATAGCATCGTCAGGAAGTTGTCTTATCTTGATAGCTAGGGTTGTTGATAGTTTGTGTGTGAGCGATTTTAAGTCATAACCATGTATGGAGCGTTTTCCTAGCAACAGTTGGCAACTTGCGATGTCATTTCCTTTTAAGGTTCGAATCTTTAGTCGAACATCGTAGAACATTCTTTGTTTCGTAAATTAGCTGAGTTGTATTCGATTCGGGTGTTCTGCGCATGTCTTTGTTTGTGGCAGTGTTTGAATGATTTCCGCCCAGGTCAGTCTGAGCGAAAATGCTGGTAAGGCGAGACGTAGCGGTGTGCTAACGTCTTCGCTTATATTATTCAGGAAGGAGTCCTCATCATTGTTGTTCCTTTTTTGAGATGATATATCTCTATGTTATTTCAAATGCCTGGAGGCATATGTGATTTATGTGATTTAATTCCTGATGAACAGGTAACTGAATCCTTTTTGGCTGAGTAACTTTATCGCCATCTTGTGATGTTGACTTTTGCCTAGCCTGCCTCATTATAGAATCTATGATACGACAAGTTTGCTCAGCTCACGATCCACTAATATTGTCACGCATCGATTGATGCCTGTCCTAAGGACCATTTGCTTCCTGAACTCTATTGATGGATCTAGGTTTGATACCTTTGCTGTTTAAGGAACATAGAGGACGATAATATGACGCTCAAAAGACATGCCTGTCTTGTTGAGGTCGAATATAGGAGACTAGATTTAATTTCCTAGTTGATATCTACTAGCTCTTATGGAAAGGGGAAGTTTACTACCTGACTACATGTACAGCTGATTACGATATCCTAAAAGGCATATGATTTACATTATTTGATGCTGTATGCTGTTCCTGTTGAATTGACTACGTCGATGATACAATGACTGTTGTACTATACCTGTGATGTTTCTGCATAACGATGTCCATGCATCTTGTCATTGTGGCGTACACAATATATATTGCCAAAAAACATCACTGCTGTTAAAAGCTTTATTGACTTTCTACGTTGTATGGTCTGATGTGACGTCCATGTATGATACTGTAGCTATCTGACTCTATCCTTACGTCACACACTTAAACCAGACTAAAGACACCATGTTACTCTGCCTCATCATCCCTGGTGTCTGAGGGTCATACACCACTCTGCAAGTGCCAGTATTACTATACCTTTGGAAAGCAGATGAGATAGAGCACCCTCAACATTGTGTGGCAAATGTGACATCATCCACGGAACATTTATACGCAACACATTTTGCTACGCAACAATGATTCAGTATAGATTATAGGTCACAGCTTTTGATGTTTCAGTGTAGATATGTAATAGGTGAAAGTTTTTGATGTTTCAGTGCAGATTATAGGTGAAAGCTTTTGATGTTTCAGTATAGATTATAAGTCACAGCTTTTGATGTTTCAGTATAGATTATAGGTGAAAGCTTTTGAGGTTTCAGTAGGAATTAAAGATGAAATCCTTTGATATTTTTATACGGTTTAAGGAAGTAATAGCCAATTTGTTTTGATTTAAAGTATTTACTGTTACTTTTCCAGTTTTTAAAAATATAATTCTTGTTGTTTCTGTTGTTTATTAGATAAATCTTTGTTTCTGTAAAGTTTAATGAAAGAGTTATTTACATTTAGTGCACAATAGAGTTTTTCGAAAAAGTTCCAGATTCTGTCAAATTGTTTTAGATATGTTCTTAACACATTAGTGATCGCTACGAACAAATATGTAAATTAACAATCCCAGGTCAGACCTTCTATCAGTTTTGCATTTAGAAGTTGGCAGCAATGAATGAATGCATGAAATACGTAAACATGAAATTTGTAAACATGAAAGAACCTTACCGCAAAGAATTCCTGACAAGAATATGTCTATGTTTAATTTGAAAGCGATTTCTTGAACAAGGTCTTTGACAGCATCTTCAGAAACTGGCAGAACAAAAATACATTTTTGGTTTAAAAAAGAAAATATCCAAATATGGGCTAGTATACCTGTCAAAGCAACGATGGTAGGAAGACATGGACAGACGTTTTAACCTTGCAGCCTCTGCATCACGTTTAGAAGACTGAGCATCTTGCATGGAACTCCATTTTTTTTAAAATTCTGAACGAAGTTACTTGTAAAGTTCTTGAACGGAATTTTATTGTGTGTCCAAATTCAGCAGAATGAATCTGCCGAGCATTCCAAACGAAATATTCAAACAACACAAAACATTAAGGAATATATGTGATTATTTGCCATTTACTCGTAACTAACGCTTTCTCCATTTCAGTGGAACAAGAGATGAAATGAAGACGTTGGCGATGGGTAGGACACGCACTGAACACTGAGGAAACTTGTTGATAGTAGGACACGCACTGAACACTGAGGAAACTTGTTGATAGAATTATAATAATAGCCCCTTCAGTCATAACTGACTATGGGAATGCGCCCCTGAGGTGGCAGCCCTCAGCTGCTTATTTTCCTGGTGCTCCTTTCGACGTTTTCTCCTCACCTCTGCTTCTTGTGTGAGCCTCTCTTCGCCCAATCTGAGGTGGTGCCGTAAATAGCATCGCCACTTAGTGCGATCGGTAGCTTCATCCTCCCATGTTGCTGGATCCATGTCCAGTGCCCTCATATCTCTCTTGCACACATCTTTGAACCTCAGCTGTGGTCGCCCAACTGTTCTCTTGCCATCTGCTAATTGTCCGTAGAAGATATCTTTTGGGATGCGACCATCTTCCATGCGGCGAACATGGCCAAGCCAGCGAAGTCTGCGCTGTCTAAGCAGCGTATACATACTTTGAAGGCCAGCACGTGACAACACCTCGACATTTGTCATTTTATGAAGTCCCATGAAAAGAGAGGCAGATAAAACAAAAACAAAAAAAAAACCACACAAAAAAACAACAAACCATGGATAAGCGAACTGGGGGCAGAAGTGAAAATTATGAGGATGACGCGGACAGAACTTACGCTGATGCATGTGATAGAAAGTCTTCTCATGTGTTTTTCGAAGGCCTACGCTCCTTGGGGAACTAAAGGGTATTGATTGATTTCTCCATTCATTATTTTAAAACTATAGTAAGTATAGAGCCATGTGGTTTCTAGTTAAATTTAAAAATTAGCATGCAAATAGTTCTTACATTCTTGTAATAAGAATCAGCTTGTATTAATAAAAGTCAAGGTCATGTCATCAGTCACGTTTATCACTCTGTCTGTCTTCCGCGCCAGTACTAAAGAAGAACACAAACCTTTCTACTCCTAATCCACAACGAACCTTTTAATCCATTCGCATCCAGATATGTCTCTGCTGCAATTTGGATTCTGGCTGCGGCTTCGCCCAGGTCTGCATCAGTTATAGCTGAGTGTGATGTATATGGCATACAGTAATACATACATTGTAAGGAATTGCCATGTCATTTCTCATCAAATTCTAAGTGGCATCTACGGACATACATGTAAGCTGTAAATGGGAAGGTACGGCAGGGGGAGTTTAAGTCAAAATATCAAAGTTAAAGCGTGTCCACTTTCTGATAATTTTATTCAGGATCCATCTAACCCAAATGCTGTAAGACCTCTTCTGAACGGACGTTTTATTTCAGAACTTACAAACTAAATTTGTAAAATCATTAATATGAAAAATCAGCGGTCTTGATTGTTCATTAGCGAAATGGCCGCTAGGTGACGGACGCGGATTTGCGCCTAATATATCCTGATAGTCACATGGGAGCAGTAGTATAGTGCTCTAAAGACTTTTGAAAAAAGGCTATACATATATACACACATACATAATTCGGCAGTACCGGACAGTTGACATTTCCAAACCACCATTCCCCCTACTAGTACGTTTATAAGAGTTATTTTAAACGCGGCCTAAGATACTGTTAAGCCCTAATTCTGGTCAAGGGGAGTTTATCGTTTAAATATTAGTATACATAGACCGGATTGCTGTTATCTCTCTTGAGTAGCTTCTAGTTTGGTTAGGTAATTGTGATCGCGATTTTTCTCGAATATTCGAGATGAGATCAGCTCACGGCTCAGCAGCGTTTTTGGCGCGGAGATGGATTTTGCGCTGAGCTGTTTTTTTTAAGGCGGGCAGATTTTTTCTTGACATTCGAATGCTGAGATAGCTTAGAGAAGAGACTGACGATTATGGTCAGTGTGTCCCGATATGGAGAATAGTTGTGGTGAAAGGGATTTTGATATTGCCTGAGATTTTCATAAAGCCGTGGATAAAGGCTGATATATGTATTCTGCAGAATGTACATTGTTAAAGATTTTTCGGGCCTTGGATTATAGGCCGTTATGTGTTGATATCTCCGATGAGGGAGATTTGTGAGGTCGACAGATTATTATTATTATAGGGAAGGTGTTTTCTCCCATGAGTTATGTTGAGCCTGACGATATATATGTCATTGTATTTATGCAGCTGCTGTGCTTGGGATTTGTTATGCCCTGCATTTAACTACCTATGGATTTGATTTGTACCTGAGATGTCAGAGATGATCGTGAACTGTACTTGTGACAGTGTACTATTTATGATGTGCTTATATTCTGTTCTACCAGCATGTTTACGTTTGATTTGGCGCTTGTACCAGTATATTAAACAGTGTATAGTCGTTCCCACATTTCTTGACTATGATGTTTACTAGAGTTCGCAGTGTTACCTGTGATGTGTGTTGTGGTGTGTGATTACTCGTGTTTTTATCCAGAACTACATGCATTCGCGTCCATTGATAGCTTCACACACACACCCAGTCGGCCACCTGTAAGCCCGGCATAGCTGATTGCCTTTATCAGCGCACACAACATCATCATCATCTTCTTCCTAGATAAACTTGCATTCAACAATGGTCGCCAGTGATATGGGGATATAAACAGTGAAGCATAAATTGTTTGACAGAAAATCTACAGAATAACCAGTCCAAGTTTTTTGAGCAAGTTTCATCAACAATTGGAGTTGTCTGTACAAGTTGTTCAACTCAAGACTTGCAGTGTTCCAGCCAACATCTGATGTCTGGAGTTCCAGTATCGATCACCATCAGATTGCTGTAGACCGTGTTTACCTTGTACATCTTTGCTCCTGTTGTGGAAGCCGGGATTTTTTTCATTTTGAAAGATAAGTGGCTGTTTGTTGTTGTAAACTGTGCCTCTGTGTAGTTGATTAAGCCTTCCTCAGTACACTCCATTAGATCCTTATTTTTATGTTACATGTTTCTATGTTATATGTGCTCATATTTCAGCGGGTAGGTTTGGTGGAGACTTTCGTAGGATATCCCACTTCACAGAGGGCATACGAAAGCGTTCTATAGAGACTGTTTTGTCTAAGTTCGTGTCATAAAAGATCCCTTGATAATTTGGGGCATACTCTGTTTACGTCGGATTCAGTCATCTTTATAATTGTTTAGCTGTGACGAGATGTCTTAGTGTTGTTTTCGTTATATTTTTCTCTGTTCTTTAGATCTTGATTAATTTGTTTGTAAGTGTCTTCCTCCCCTTTCTATCTTTGAGTTATATTCGTTTATACACTGTGTTGTCTCTTGTATTGTATACTATTCGCAGCTGTCGTTGCAAGCTTTGCAAAAATTTTCTCTTTATTTCTGAGTTTTACTTTAGTTGATTCCTGCGAACGTTGTCATTTGTGCTTTATATCTTGTCTTTGTCTTTCTTGTTTGTATTATTCATTTTTGTCATACACTGTCTATATTATAATGCACAATAGATATATAGGTGATTAATTAAATTATTAATAGTTAAGGTAATTATTCAGGTTCTGGATTAAGGACTTGTCACCCACTGAGTTGGGATAAAGTGAGTTTCTCAAGTAATATATTTACACAAGGTATCTATCTCACATAGTACAGCATTATGGCTACTTTGGATTACTTCATTGAGCAAGGGAAATCCCTTAATATGATTATTGATGAAGTAAGAGAATTTGCACTTGTTAAATATGCCAAGGCGCAGAAGGCTGAAGAAAAGAAACAGAAAATAGAAGCTGAAAATGTGAAATTGCAAATGCAAGCAGAAGAGAGAAAATTTCAAATGAAAATGGAAAAACAAAAAAGAGAAGCTGAGGATAGAAAAATCCAAATGCAAATGGAAGCTGAAAAACAGAAAATGGAAATGGAAAAACAGAAATTAGAAGGTGAAGAGAGAAAAATTCAACAGCAAAGAGAAGCTGAAGATAGAAAAATCCAAATGCAAATGGAAGCTGAAAAACAGTAAATGGAAATGGAAAAACAGACATTAGAAGCTGAAGAGAGAAAATTCAACAGCAAAGAGAAGCTGAAGATAGGAAAATCCAAATGCAAATGGAAGCTAAAAAACAGAAATTAGAAGCTGAAGAGAGAAAACAGAAACTTCAGATAGAAGCTGAAGAAAACCAAAGACTACTTGATTAAAGAGTCTTAGCTATGGAGCTAGAGAAAATAAAGGTGGTGAATATGGGTAATGCTCAAAATGAGGCAAATAATCAAACAACTTCTAATAACGCAAGTACTAAATCTTATGCTATTAAAATGCCGGTTTTCAACCCTACCTGCGACGATATTTCATTCTCTCTAAATAGATTTGAACTTTCATGCGAATCTAATAAGATAGACAAGTCGCAATATTGTGAACAACTTGGTAGGTTACTTAAGGGTGAAGCTTCCAATACTATGAGTATGTTGAAAGGTCCTGACAAGAATAACTATGAGGTTGTCAGAGCGGCCTTATTAAAAAAATACCAACTGGATGAAGAAGGTTATCGCCTACGCTTTAAGTCTCTATTGCCAGAAACAGGGACAGATTTTTCAGACTTTATATCAAATATTGGCCTTACGTTTTCACGTTGGGTTGAACTTTCGAAAACTGAACACACAAATGAAGCCCTCATGGGCTTATTGCTGCGCGACAAAGTCATGTCGTCAGTTAGTAAGTCTTTTCTTTCCTTTCTACATGAGAGAAAACCTCCAAATTTGAAAGATATAGAACAATACTGTCGCCAATATGTCACGGCGCATCCAAATGTAACGGTTAGCAATTCTGAAGTCAAAGAAGGTTTACCCGTGGCTTCAGCAATACCATATGGTCCTAATTTGCGATGTAGATCTCAAAGTGCTGAACGCAATTTTGATAGGAGAGATAATCGAAATTTTAGACAGAACCAAGGGGGTCCATCATGTAATGATTCTTCTTCAAGGAACTGGAGGCAATTTAACGGTCCTCAACATTTTAGTTCCAACAATTATGGAAATTTTCGAAGGGGTAACTTCAATAGAGATTATCAACCCTACAATAATTTTTCTCAGAGACAGCAAAACCCATCAAATAGATATTTTGATCAAAGGGGAAATAGTAATCGCGACAATGCTAACTGGGGTTCAAACCAAAACAATAGTTTTAATAGAGCAAATAATGATGCTCCCTATAGGGATAATAGCCGCGAGAAATCGCAATATGACAGTAGATCATCAAATAATAATAGATCTTATCGCCAGGCTAACTCTGCTCAACAAGAGCCCCAGGTTGTTAATGATCAAGGTAACAATAATAATGGTATCTCTAAATCTATTGCTTGCTCTGCTTTCGATTTCGAGAGAGCATCTCAGTGCCCGGAGTGCACAACTTTATTCCAACCTACAGCTATAACTACCTTGAGTTGTGGTCATCCTCTACCCCCTCTTCCTGCCTTAGCTGCGCATGACGGAAGAGGATATCTCACTCTACATAAGGGGTTTATGAATAATAATCCTGTCTCTGTACTTTTCGATTCTGGATGCATAACTGTTGGAATTAGACAGTCTCTATTCCATCCATCTTGTGCAACAGGTAATATGGTGAAATGTGTGACATTCGGTGGGACACTTGAAACTTTTCCGACTGCCATAGTCCACATTGCCACACCATTTTTCACTGGTTATATACACGCATGTTTGCTCAGAGCACCTATCGCCGATCTTACTGTCAGACAGATACATGGTGTAAAGGTGTGTACACCATAACAAATTGCTGCTTGGGAACAGCAACATAACCTTACTGCTTCTACCTTAACGACTATGCTAAAATCTTGTCACAAGATAAGTTCTGCAAACGTCATACATTCTGCTAATTTTGTGCAGTCTTGCAGTATTGATGATACAATTGTTTATCATGCTAATTTTGGTGCTTCGTTTAGCCCAGCTCGACATACTTCAGTACGTCGTTATTCTAATTTTGACTCTTCTTTAAATACTATTATAGAAGAAGATCCTTCGATTTTGTCTGACACACATACTAACTTTATCGCTCCGACTGAATCTACATCCAGTCAGGTTGATTGCAACTTCTTTTCTGCTATTACTAGTGTTTTCTCTGTTACATGTACGAACTTAATTGTTAGTACATATCTATACCTTATGAGTATCTTTACTTTTCTTACTGGGCCGGTTAGCTCAGTATCTTCGTCTTTTACGATTTTTTGTCGTACTTATCGCTTTTCTTTTAAACTTCGACGTTGGTCCAAGTTTACTACTGTATGCTTTTACATCTTTATTATATCTTTCTTACTTTTTTCTTTTCCCAGTACACAGGCTATGACTTCAGTTAAGCCTTTAAGATGTACGACTTTGTCTATGGCATTTCCTTTGTCTTGCGCAAAATCTCAGATTATCAGCCATAATTACAACCTTAATCATCATGACACTCTTAGTCATCATTACCATCTTCTGGATTTGCTTTTTGACGTGGGTATCATGTGTATATTCACGACTTTTCTACACATGATTCTACTTGACTCTCATTTTCTAGACTTTCTTATAGATTTCGGGGTTATTTATATACCTACGACGCTATTATACATTAACACTCTGTTAGTACATTTTTTTATGACCCTGTTTAATTCATGATCCTAAATTAGTTTGTACTACTTTCCCTGTTACCTTTTCTAGAGTAACGGAGGAAGGTTTGATTATCACCATACAGGGGACGGAAGTTTACACAGCCACAGTTGGTAGGTTTACTGTAGAATTAGCTGTTGTATGTCATAACATCTTACCTTTACCAAACAGAGTTTTTCATTTGTGTTTTTCCACAGCGTATGCTTTGCCATGAGTGTCTCAACTACTTTATTATATGTTTGAGATGTTTACCGTTGGAATTTTCGCAAGAATTGCCATTCCTGTGGAACCAGTTTGTCGTCTCATTAGATGGTGTTGAGCTTCTTACAGCATGTTCCTGGATCTTTAGGATCTCCAGATGTTATTTAGAACTTATTTGAGATATGAGACTTATTTGAGATATGAGATTATAGTGTATATGTATATTACTATAATATAGTGTATTAGACAGTATTATATTTGATGAAACTTCTTTATGATAACATGTTGCTTCATTGTTAGGCATCATTATATTACTATATTGTTCATATACTTCTGAGTTTTGAAATGATGAACGTATTACTATGGTAATGATTATACTATTTTGACTTGATTAATCATTGCGATTCATTTCAATATTGTACTTTTTGAGAAATATGAAGACATGTGAGAATGTATTTTTTCTGGCATTGTAATATTTGTCTTTGCTCGGCGCGTGATTGTGCGCTAGAGGTAACCGTATACGATATTGGTACGTTGGGTAGATTTTTTTTTCTGTGGTGGGGATTTATTTTTTCTCACCCGACGCTTGGTTGTGCGTCACCTATTGCCATGTATAATGGTGTTGTATATTTTGATGTCCATTATGAGCTCATTATCTGTTACTCCATGAGCGTATTGCCTTGGTTGTCATGCACAACAGGCTTTTTTTTTAACATGATAGCCAATTACTTATTTTTTTTATTTAGATTGTCATTGTTTTTTGTAATGGATGCTAATGTTCTATAATGGTGTTCATTTATATAATGCATTGTTTTATGTAATGGTTTTTTCCTTGATATGTCATTGTTTTCCTTTATTCTTGTATCATGGCTTTCTTTCTTTACTGCTCATTCCTCTTGTATTTCATCTGTTCTTTTCACTTTTTATTTTTGTTGATGTCATGGCTAGTCTATAAGTCATATGTCTGCATATTCCTTTGACGTTGATGTACTTCGTATGCTTATCTCTTTACTTCCTATACTTCACTTCGTTTGAACTTTACTCGTATCTGTTATCCTTCTTTGGTTCATGTTGTAAACATGACTTTACATTGTGTGATTCTTATGTGTAGAGATTAGTAATTTATCGACCTCTATATTTTTCTTTTATGCATTTTGTCAAAAAAATAAATGATTTATCATTTTTTTTTTACGCGGCGGGCGGTGTAAATTGTTAAGCCCTAGTTCTGGTCAAGGGGAGTTTATCGTTTAAATATTAGTATACATAGACCGGATAGCTGTTATCTCCCTTGAGTAGCTTCTAGTTTGGTTAGGGAATTGTGATCGCGATTTTTCTCGAATATTCAAGATGAGATCAGCTCACGGAGATGGATTTTGCGCTGAGCTGTTTTTTAGGCGGGCAGATTATTTCGTGACATTCGAATGCTGAGATATCTTAGAGAAGGGACTGACGATTATGGTCAGTGTGTCCCGATATGGAGAATAGTTGTGGTGAAAGGGATTTTGATATTGCCTGAGATTTTCATAAAGCCGTGGATAAAGGCTGATATATGTATTCTGCAGAATGTACATTGTTAAAGATTTTTCGGGCCTTGGATTATAGGCCGTTATGTATTGATATCTCCGATGAGGGAGATTTGTGAGGTCGACAGATTATTATTATTATAGGGAAGGTGTTTTCTCCCATGAGTTTTGTTGAGCCTGACGATATAGATGTCATTGTATTTATGCAGCTGCTGTGCTTGGGATTTGTTATGCCCTGCATTTAACTATTTATGGATTTGATGTGTACCTGAGATGTCAGAGTTGATCGTGAACTGTACTTGTGACAGTGTACTATTTATGATGTGCTTATAGACTGTTCTACCAGTATGTTTACGTTTGATGTGGCGCTTGTACCAGTATATTAAACAGTGTATAGACGTTCCAGTCGTTCCCACATTTCTTGACTATGATGTTTACTTGAGTTCGCAGTGTTACCTGTGATGTGTGTTGTGGTGTGTGATTACTCATGTTTTGATCCAGAACTACATGCATTCGCGTCCATTGATAGCTTCACACACACACCCAGTCGGCCACCTGTAAGCCCGGCATAGCTGATTGCCTTTATCAGCGCACACAACATCATCATCATCTTCTTCCTGGATAAACTTGCATTCAACAGATACTTTGGAGCATTCTGCGATAGGATTTTGTGAATAAATTTCACTTTGTTACATAGCTTCCTGAGGGGTAATATTTGTAGATAATTATATAAATCTATACAATGTGATTGGTGTTTATCAGCAACAAGGCGCACTGAGCGTGTTTGAAGAGAGTAGAGCCTTTTTGTGTTCGATACGGAACAACCATCCCAGATTGTGGAACAATAGTCTAGGTGCGTTTGTATATGTTGAGAGAGAGAGAGAGAGAGAAAGAGAGAGAGAGAGATAGAGATAGATATATATAGAGAGAGAACGCAGAGAAAGGAACTAGAAACCGAAATGAAATGGATAAAATAGATATTAAACGGCCTTGAACGAGTGGCATTAGACAGGAGAATGTGGTATACATCTGTAGAATGTCTATTCTATTTAGGCTGTTAACGGTTAATTCATCAAAAGGAAATTTTATATATATATATATATATATATATATATATATATATATATATATATATATATATATATATATATATATATATATATATATATATATATATATATATATATATATATACATACACACACACATGAACAACGAACTTGAACCCAAGTCCCATACAGCGCTGTTCAGTGCATCTCTAAAAACGTATTAAAACACAGTACCACCAGAAACTACGACAGCAATAATAGTCCAATCTATATCAAGCGTACAATTAGCAACTACAGGAATGTGAAAACAGATGATCTGAACCTTCTTTGGCTTTCTTCAGTGTGTCCTTCACCAGGTCGTATACAGTTTGTGTAGCAGGCGGGGTCGCAATGTCAGTATCTCCGTCTCTTTTACATAAGATAAATGGGTTCCCATTTCCGTCACTTATAGTGTCAACAGTACGAAACTTGACGAACAAGAAAACTGTAATATTAATACACGACAGAAAAATTAAAGACAACAGACATCAGCACATTAGTCTTTCATTGGTGAGTCTAAAAAGAATTCATAACGTCCATAATCTGAGACCTAAAAGTCTTTTATATTTCGATATGCGCCCTAATATAACCGACTAGGTTGAACGGGACGCGCCTCGCCAACACGAGGAATAATTTTATTTAAAAAACAAACTTTTATAACGTAAACTTATTGACCACTAGAGTTGTTTAGTTGTTGAATAGTTACATGATGTTACAAGGTATCATACCATGATTTATTTATATCATAGAAATGTAAAATTAAATGATGCGTTACTTTTGTCACAGCGAAATCAATATTGTAAATAATAATATTACGGTATGGACGCTATTATTATAGCGTTGAAAACTATTATTTTAAAATATTAAAAAAATCATTACTTATCAGAGACGTGATGAATTGCATCTCAAAAGAAAGAAAACCACGGGAAGGCAGCATTAGTCCGTAGATGATGAAATAAATTTTAAAATGTCGCCATCAATTGCTCTCCTTAACAAACAACGGCGAAACCCAACAGATCTTACTCTAGAGTGAGGACATGACCCCACCAGAGTGGAGAATGCCTCCTCTGGTAGCAGGTAACTGCCACAGTGTTCAACAGATGCTAGACAATTGCCCGGAGGGTATCTGGAAGTACCGAAAAGAGAAATTATATATACGGATGGCACAGAATATTATCGTAACACCCGAAAATATCGAACACGAAGACAACCAGAAACCGATTATCAGTTTAAATACCCAGATATTGTTGATCAAGAGATCATTAGAGAAGCCTATCGGAATACACTGTCTCCTGAGGAAAAACATAACTCCACGAGGAACACTGTAAACCTAGTTATACAAGGTCAACCCAGGTTGCAAAGATGTAGAGTAAGCAACCTTCGCAAAACTCCATACACTTCGAATCAACGTAGATGACAGAATGATCGAGCTGTTTCATTCCCTACTCAGGACCATATTAATTACATTGCTAGAAATAGACGTCACTTCAATCCACAGAAGAGAGACTCTTACCACCACCATCACCCAACCAGACGAATAATCCCTTTGATGTCCTGCCAAACAACAGGATGGATACATAGCCGTAGTGGAAGAGAGAGCGCACGAGTAAATTGCAGTAGTGAAAGAGAGAGTGCGCACAAATACATAGCCGTAGTGCAAGAGAGAGCGCACGAGTAAATTGCCGTAGTGAAAGAGATAGCGCACCAGTTATCGTGATAGTAGCCAAGAAAGATGGATCATCACGTTTTTGCTGTGACTACCGTGCTTTAAATCGTTTCACCAAAGTTACCTCAAACCCTTTGCCAAGAATCGACGACATCCCACTTGCAGAATTAAGAGAAAGACTTCAATACAGGGATGCAAGATTACGGATCGAAGAATCTAACACACCAACTTTAGATTCGCATAAGGATGAAACCCCATAGCAGGTGATAACAAATCGAACATATTATAGATCAGAGGTGCCAACCACAAGCTCACATCAATCAGACGAAGAATGGAGCAGTGACGACGACATTCCTCTTCAGCGAATACGAGATCAGAGAATAGATCAAACCCCCCTTACTTCAGATGCTGAACAACATAACACTCAGTCTTTAAATACAGATGCTGAATTATCCACGCACACCCTTACTGAAATCATCGATAATGCTCCTCGGTCACACATAAGAGCAGAATCCGACATCGACACACTCAGCCCACCTGATAATCAGGACACCATGGCAGATGAACCCTTCACTGACATTAGGTCAGCCGACAAAAGTCCGTACGTGTCCAGTGGCGTATCCTGGTAATGCGAGCTAGGCGTGCTGCTACTTAAAATGAATATGTACGCCTACTATTTAACTTCTTCCCCTCTTAATTAAAAAACCAACTATATTCAATTACGCAACGATAGTTATTAGGGGTATATGTCAATTATCTCCGAAATACTAATTAACTTAACTTGAAACTCACTGTCACTGTAATAATCGGCATTCCCGGCAACTAACAAAAATTAATCACAAAAAACACTGGACGGACACAACCGATTTTTACAACCCGAGAGCTGCAAAACCACCGCACGCATGTTCGTATTGTATTGACGTATCTGGCCTTTGACCCCGATCCAATCAAACCAGTGTTCAGACGTGAATCCGAAACGAGCCGCACGCATTGTGGCGGAATTACCCGAGAAACTTCGGGCGATTGCTACCAACCAGTAAAAACTGCACTATAAATAGCGTCTGGGGAAACTGAAACTAGATTATACTCGTAGATTCTATGCGGGAAAATTCGTTATCCTGGTGCGTGCGGTCCGAAAGCAGAACATTAGAAGAGAAATATTTTATAGAATAATAAATTAAATTTTTATTTTCCTTCGGGCATAGGTGTGCGCAGCACGCACAGCACACATAGAGAATACGCCACTGTACGTGTCTTCCTCTGAAGACTCCATACCCATTGCCTAATATATACGACCGTCACAAGAGCATGTCAGAAACAAAATCCTTCGCAAACGTCGACCTGCACAGAGAAGCAAATCGATTCTTCAACACTTACCTCCCACGCCATCGTTACCAACTTCATGTCGAGCGACGATAAACACAACGCTTTCAACGCCCACGCTAACGTATGACAGTCGCTTATCCAAAAGTGAGATAACACTGTTGGAACTCGCCAAACTCTTTTCAGAGCGGATTTAGTACTGGTTCTACCACCCCGCCTCAACAGTACTCACCAGCTTTATTTTTAGGCCGAATGGTTTTTTTGTTCACATCTTTATTTTTAGGCCGATTGGTTTCTTTTTTATTACACGAAGAGATGTCAGCCCCCTTCTCATCACCATACTACTGACCATGGTGGTATTGGCAGCGACAGATGTCTGTGTTACACAAGTACAACCTATGATCGACAACAGCATGTTCTGTAGTGATGATGCAGTTTTTTGTGGACATTGCAAATCATCATCATCATCTCAGCCCGTAACCCGTCATGGGTCGTAGGGGTGCCATGGTGGAAGCATCAGCAGACATGGTCCTCCACTGCTCTCTATCCTCAGAAATGCGTACAAGTGTGGAAAAACCGTGTCCTGCCCATTCTATGATGTTATCAGCCCAGGATTTTCTCTGCCTTCCTATTCTCCGTTTACCTTCGACTGTTCCCTGAAGGATCGTTTTCGAAAGGGAGTCATGCCGAGTTACATGCCCAAACCAGGCAAGCTTTCGACGTTTCACTATTGACAAAAGTGGTTCTTGATGGCCTGCATAGGTGTTTATCTTCTCTCTAACATAGACATTTGTTTTGTGCTCTTTATAGCAAATGCGCAAAATTCTTCTATAACATTTATGCTCGAAAGCCTGAATCCTTCGCTCCGTATCTGCAGTGAGTGTCCAGCCCTCACACCCATACAAGAGAATAGATAATACAAGTGATTTGTATAATTTGATCTTCACAGGAAAACTGATGTTACTTTTCCAGATCACATTCAACCTTGTCATGGCAGCTGAGGCCATCTCAAGTCTTGTCTTGTTTTCTTTACTTGATCTTCCATCACTACATATAGTGGACCCGAGATATTTAAAGGTGTTAACTTCTTCTAACGTTTGCCCATTTAACGTAGTGTTGGTCGGAACATGTTTCTTATGGCTATTCACCAATATCTTGCTTTTTTCTATATTAATGTCCATCCCATACGTTCTTGTTACTTTCTCCAGTCTAGAGGTAAGGTCTTGAAGTTCTGATTCTGATCCAGCTATCAGATCAATATCATCAGCAAAACGTAGGTTGCACAGAGGTCGGCCTCCAATCGATATGGTTGATTTATAATCGTAGAGAGCCTCCTGCATAATATGTTCTAGATATATATTAAAGAGCACTGGTGACAGGATACATCCATGGCGAACTCCTACAGTTGTTTTGAAAAATTCTCCAATGTCGTTGCTTGCAAAAACAGCACTGCTTGCGTCCTTGTATAGTGCTTCAATGATATCTATGATGTTGGTATCAAAATTGAATTTTCTCATTACTTGCCATAAGCCTTCATGCCAGACTCGATCGAAGGCTTTTGTGAAATCGATGAAGTTATGGTATAAATCGTGTTGATGTTGGAGATGTTTTTCTATAAGTAATCTAATATTGAAGATTTGTTCTGAGGTACTTCTTTTTGGTCTAAAGCCAGCCTGTTCCTCTGACAAGATTTCTTCTGATTTCTGTTTTATTCTGTTCAAAAGTATCCTTAACATCACCTTACCTGGATGACTAATAAGTCTAATGGTTCTGTAGTTCTTGCACATTTTTAGATTTCCTTCCTTTGGAAGCGGTATTACTAATGACTGCGTCCATTCATTGCAAATAATTCCTTATTTAATCCATTAAGAAATGAACTCATACAAAATTTTCAGGTTTAGAATATTTTATCATTAGACTTATGTGTGATTTTAGGTCCTCTAAACATATTATTTACATTGATTTATTCATTAATACTAGATTTGAAGTGCACATTGTAGCGAGATTTGGTACACTTGCTTGGTTGTAGCGCGACACGCACGCCCACAGAGCACACACACACACACAGCGCAAGGACAACGCGGCGGTCTTGCTTTGAAGTTTGAAGTAGGGAAAAAAGTGTGAAATATGTTTAAGCCAGAAGGTACTGAAGAATAAGGAAATAGCTAATATAGGAATGTATGGCGGACTTTCAAAGTTTGCATTTACAGGAAATTAAATTTAAAACTACAAGAAAACGCCTGGCTTGAATAATATTAAATAATAATAACTCAACAAAGGAGATAGACTAGGTATTATATCCAAAAGGATATTATTCAAATACAAATAGTTTTAAAGATAATTAATATTTTTCACCTTCATCACATCTGCTAAAAGTTAGCTAATAATCTTTAAAATCTTATTATAACTACATGCCTAAACGGATTTAAATATAAATTGGATATAGTGAAAGCCTCATATGGGGAAAATGAAAGGCTACCTAGGAAGGAAGGATATAAGTGTGTAGTGAACAGAAGAAAAAAACAAGTACAGGAAAAGCACAGATCGCCCCAAATCGCCTCAAACCGAGAGATTAAACGAAAATCTTTTGGGACTTTTAGAGGTGCTTTCTCGTACGGGCGAGAGACTGAAATATAAGCACAGAGCGGCGCGTTGAAAATCACACACACCAAATCCAGAAGCCCAAGTGAGAAACTGGAAGACAGCATCTGCAAGAAAAGTTCTATTTTCACGCTGCATGCAGGGCAGATTAAATTAAGCCAATACAGTCTCACCGTGAGCTTATAAATCCTAAGAGGGTATGTAAGTTTATTAAAGATATATGTATGACTAATATCATTTTATTTCAGATGTTATTTATGATTTGATTGTATCAGACATGATAAAAAGGGAATGACGCTAACCAGAGATAACCTTCACCGGCATTGTCAGGAAGCATAACCATTAATTGGTTAGCCAAATATAGCATGGCTAGTTCTTGCCTGGAAGCTTACGACATACCAGAAAGTACATAAGTGACTTGACATCCATAAGTGGAAGGCAAAGGTTATATCGTACCCATGTATCATAACATGTGATTTATTCATGTATTTTGTTAATTCTGCACAGTATACATTATCTTATCATACTATCTCTGTAACATACTACCATGATTCATTCATTTATATACAAACACTGAAGACATGGTCGCATCATGAACAGCAGTGGGTGGTGAGATTGTTGGAACACCATGGCCACCCATTACCTTTTGTTCCAGGTTTTTATGATCAATGTTTATGATCATTCCTGATCAAGAAACTACAGACTTGAGGACCGTTGATCTTGCTAACTGAAGCCTAGAGGTCAACCAATCTTCAACACCTTAGTCCCCCGTAGTTATAAGGCGGGCTGAAGGACAGTCTGTTTATTCAAGTGTGTCTCAGGAACCTCGAGCAGACGTGGCTAATAACAGATGAGTTTTATGTGTATCCATCCAACAAACACTGTGAGCAGTTTCTAAAACGACTGTCTATGATGAGAACTAGATAGCCAGAGATATCAAAGAGATACTGTGACAAACGTTTGTGTAATTTCAGTGGAAGATAAATCCAAGACTTTTTTCTATTAAGTATTTTAATTTGTAACTATAATAACACTGACTAACAAAAAAAAAAATTTTTTTTCTTTCTCTAACATTTCTATGTTTTTCTGGTCAATTTTAATGCGCTGTTTTTAAATCTGCAAACTGTTTTTCTCTATCAGGTCGGGATCTCTAGAAATACGCAATTGAAGTTTTTTAACAATGCATACAGTATTACAACATCATTTGTACAAGAAGTATAACAGTTATGTAGGCTTGAATTTCTTTGCAGTCGACTTTCATCGGTGAATGGCATGTGGTACATCGCGATGAAGCATCCAACAATAATCGGCAAGCATGGTCACACTCCACCGTCCTTGATAACGTGACTCCATTACGGCGATATCTTGATGGAATCGTTCTCCATGTTCATCGCTGACTTCGCCAAGGTTGTCAGGGAAAAAGTCAAGATGCGAATCGAGCAAATGGATTTTGAGGGACATGTTACAGCCCATAATTCTGTATGCATGTATGCACTGCTTAACAATATGCACATAGTCGACAGATTTGTGATTTCCCAGAAAGTTATCGACGATCGATTTGAATGCCATCCATGCGCGAAGTTCACTACCATGTAACAAGTTCTCGAATTGTTTGTCTGCAATAACTTTCCTAATCTGAGGTCCTACAAAGATACCTTCCTTTATCTTTGCATCGCTAATCTTTGCATCGCTAATTTGCGGAAACTTTTCTCGAAGATAAGTGAAAGCTTTGCTCGTTTTATCTAACGCTTTTACGAAATTCTTCATGAGCCCCAACTTTATATGTAACGGTGGTAAAATGATGCTGTCTTTGTTAACCAATGGCTCGTGTATTACATTTTTATGCCCGTGCTGCATACGATCCCTGATAGGCCACACCTTTCTTGCATAATGTTCCTGTCTGTTGCGGCTGTCCCATTCACATAGGAAGCAACAAACTTTAGTATACCCAGTTTGCATGCCCTTGAGAATTGCAATGACCTTTAGGTCTCCACAAATCCGCCATTGGTAGTCATTGTACTTTATTTTTGCCAAAAGTATAGCCATATTGTCATAAGTTTCTTTCATATGAACAGAGTAGGCGACTGGAATTGATGAAAATAAATTTCCATTATGCAATAACACGGCTTTTAGACTAGTCTTGGAAGAGTCGATGAAAAGTCGCCATTCGTTGACTATGTGCTCATGACCGAGGTGCACCATTAGACCTTTTACATCTTTGCAATAGCAAATGTCATCATCCATCTCAAAGTATTGAACAAGTTCTCTGTGTCTATGACGAAATTTAGATATCGGAGTATTGGGCGCTAAAAGATTCCATTCTTTGAGTCGCGAACCGAGTAATTCTGCTTGTCCTTTGGGGAGAGCGAGATCACGTATTAGATCTGAAAGTTCTGAATGGTTAATTAAGTGAACACCATCATTCACCGGTATATAATCCGAGTCAAAATTAGTTTCTAAAGCAGGTAAACTATCACTTTCTGATGGTTCATTCACGTCCAACGGATATTGTTCTGGTGGAACTGGGATCGGACACGTGATTGGATCATGAGGCACTGGTTTCGAAACCGATTCAATATTTGGATAAACCACAGACTTTCTAGTTTTAAAAGTGAAACCATAGATATTTGTCAAGCAGAAGTAACAATCAGTAGCGTGATTTGTCGGTTCACGCCATATTACTGGCACTCCAAAAGGCATCGACTTATGCTTCGGCGATTTTCGTAACCAACCTGCCAATGTATTTGCACAAGTCGAACAAACTGCATGTGGCTTCCAAGATTTATTTGCATCATCAACTTTCGAATCGAAATAAAGTTCATATGCTTTCTTTAGCAATGGTGTAAAGTTTTTCTGATGAACACGATCGGTAAAATATCCGCACACGTAACAGAACAGATCAGCCGAATTTCTACAATTTCTAGAAGCCATATTTCACTCAGAATTATTTCAAAATACAGTAACTATTTGAAATATAACGTAACATATGTCATGCATCTTTTAGCAGTATAAAAAGTAGAATTATTTTGCATTTTATTAATTTTTAAAAAGTTATATAGTAAAAATGAAACGGAGCAAATAACGGTTTCCCAAAAATATATTTATTCACAAATATCTTAAGAACCCGACGTGATAGAGATAAACGGATTTCAAATTTGAAATCAGCGCAAGAAACTGACCTAAGAACACTTATTCTTATATAAGAAAGAAAAATGTTGTTTGTCAGTGTAATCATTCATTTTACCATCTTCGAACACCCATTTCTCATTACAAGAATATATAGATGTACATAATAAATTATGAAATTGTACTCATTTGACTTGTTAAATTTTTAACTGTTAAATTTTGAGTTACCTTTTCAAATTTAAACATAGGGTTTTATATTTTAAGTTACCTTTTAGAAAATTTAATTATAGTAACAAGGGTTATTATATCGAAAAGTGGCAACCCACTTCTGAAGTAAAAATCAAATTTGAAATGTGACCAGCTCTTATTCTTATATAAGAAAGAAAAATGTTGTTTGTCAGTGTAATCATTCATTTTACCATCTTCCAACACCCATTTCTCATTACAAGAATATATAGATGTACATAATAAATTATGAAATTGTACTCATTTGACTTGTTACATTTTTTACTGTTAAATTTTGAGTTACCTTTTTAAATTTAATTATAGTATCACATAGGGTTATTATATCGAAAGTGGCAACGTATACTTCTGAAGTCCAAATCTATTGTCCAGCTCAGAGTATTTACAGCCGTAACTCACTTGTGATACCAGTGTACTTCTCGGGCACTGGAACTTCATACTTTCTGGAGAGAGATTCTAATTCTGCTCTACCACTATTATCATTCTAGGAAAACCTTTCGCTACACACATGCTTAGGATAATGCTTATAGATCTCATGATAAGATTTCAGAAACTTAGACAAGCCAATCGCACTAGGCGATCCATACTTCCTTTTATAGGAGATGCGCTAGAGTACATTTTTAGTACTGCTACTGATTCTAGTTATGACAACTTACAACAGAAGTAAGGAAAGCAACTTACAACATGCCATACAAGACTTAGCTACAAAGCAGGAGAAGAGAGAACATGATATTGACAAAAGCCTAACTATTGTTAATAGCACACAAAATGCTATTGTATCGAATCGGAGTAGAATAAAAGACTTGAGATCAGTGATGATGTACTTAACGAATTTTACTAAGATTGCTGTAACTAGATTAGTAAACCAGACTTATGCAATTGATAATTTATCTTCACCTATCTCACATTGTAGACTTTTTTTTATACAAGGCCACTGATTTGCTTACACATGCCATGAATATTTTGACTTCCCTTGAGTCACGCATAGATATGTTAAAGATCCACAGATTACCATCCTCACTTCTTCCGCTTTCCATTTTACTTCCCCCTGCTCTTCGACCACCAGATATTCCTCCACAGCAATTTTCTCTTACTACGAATCTCACAGTAGATGCGATCATGATGCATACTGATCTAGTTATCTTCGTTCATCTTTCCCTCATCACTGTTGATGACGTGTACGACTTATATCGCATTCGCTCTATCCCCACACCTTTTCCTTCACATCTATCTTCTACGACTGATGCTGAGAAGCACCCATCAGCAACATACGATTCTCCAACCTACGCACTCGCTATCAACAAAGCACGAACATATTTTTGCTATTGTATCAAAAGACAACTTTGAGAGAAGTATTGCAATGCCATTTTGATTTTGTGCACTAAATCGCCCATTTTATGATGCACGTACTTATCACTCATGTATAATTGCATTGTTTGAAAATGATGTTGAGAACATAAATGTTATGCACAAGAACTGAGCCACGATGATAAGACAAACGAGATTGCTTGGTTTGGCAATATTTATTTGCATCGTTATAATCATTATACTGATTTGTCTGCTATATAAGTACGAAGTTTATAGACGGATAATGACATGTGAAGATTTGAATTTTTATGGACATTGTCATGGAAAATTTGGTAACATTGTTGTTAACGCCCCACATTTATGAATTTTTTTTTTGGATGTTATAGACATTGTCATGAAACATTATATAGGAGCCTCGACTAGCTGGTGATAACACATAACTTTTTTGGATGATAGCATGTATTTAGACAAGTATTCTTAAGATCACCCGATTTACGAATTTTTTTGGGATGATAGCATGTACACCTACGAGAGCCCCCGATTTACGAATTTTTTCAATAGTGAATTTTAGGGATTTAAATTTATATTTTTGATAGAACGCAAATGTCTCCTTACAGGATACATTTGTGTCGCCCCGGGATCTATGTCACCGGATGGCCTACTACTGATACCATAGCATCATTCGTGCTAATTGTTATCAGTTAGATTAGGAAGAATAGTTACGAGGTTTTATTGAGAAACGCGGTTATCAGATGGAAACTGGAACTAGGTTAAATAGCACTCAACGCTGCTTCTTGGCGGGAGTTGACCAGCAACCGATGACGTAAATCGGAACAGCTGAAACGCGCCCTCTATAGGCACGTGAAAACCAGTTGAATAAATAAAGAAATATTGGATTGTCCAACCAAAAGGATGGAAAAGCCTGCACCACTTTTGCGAAGGCAAACTGCTAGAGGAGAAATTAGTTGATCCCCAAAAGCCAGTCTGTACGGACGTACACTGCTGATCTTGAAGTATCAAGACATCAACTCAGTAAAGCAGATAGCTTTATTTTATAATGTGGGAATTCATAATTACCTAGTAAGTATTGCTTCGAACGAGAAATATTTCAGAATTAATGTATCGTTAGGCCAGAAATGCCTAAATGTACAGATGACGAACTGAATTTTTATAGGGTATGAAACGGAGCCCTGCAAAGTCATCCTAGGCAAATTCATAAAGAAAGTAGAGACTCTAGCAGAAATACTCACCCCAACATGGATAGGCTACAGGGAGAAAATAGCCTATAATGTGAACTATATGCTGATTGCGGAATTATAAAATGAATACATTCATGAGACATTGTCTGGATTTGAATAAACTGTTTTAATGGATCTTAAAGACTTTCTTGCCTAACTCATGTTGCAAGTTATACAGTGTATGCTATAATTAACAACCAACAAATAATATCACAGAGGAATTTTTGGAACGGGACTGGGTTACAATATTCATCAAGAAGTAAACATCTCTGGCAGTATTCCAGTAATTCATGACTTGAATGATACCATAAATCTATACATACCCCACGGTCACAACTCCACAGACCAGTACCACCACTTGGTACCACCGACACAAAAAAACTTTTGGGCAATACAGACTTCTGGCTTAGAGAAATAGTTTCGGCAACTTGGTTGAGATGCTTCTTACACGTGATCTTTGGTATTACTTTTCAACAGATTTCCGCTGTGACTTAACGTTCAGGTTCCTAGGATCCCGGGCTTTCCTTATTAATAAAGGTAGAGTTTTCTTGCGATGTAAGTCCACAAGATGCCCAAACACGTTGTCCAGTCCCTTTGAAGTAGAATCTTGATTCTATTTCTTATTCTGGCTTGTCTGACTGTCTTCTTGACGAGTTAAAGTATCAATGCCTTAGAATGTCCTAGATTATAAGTAACTTTCGGCCCATGCGTCCACGTTGCTACTATAGAAGAAGGCTCCAACAAAAATGTTGTATTTTAATATTTCAGATGTCAAACCTTACTTACTTACTTAGTCGTTCCCCTTCTACCGTGAGGTGTAGAGGTTTGGAAGAGAGAGCGCCAGACCATTCTATCAGCTGTCTTCTTCCTGGCCTGGTTCCATTCTAGTCCTCGGTCCTTCAAAGATTGTCTAATGTTGTCCTCCCAGCGGACTCTGGATCGTCCTGGAGGTCTGGATCCCTGGCTCTTTGTTTCCCATGCTTGTCGTGGTAGCCGATCTTCTCCCATTCTGCAGACATGGCCAAACCATCTTAGTTGGGACTGTTCTATTTGGGTCTGCAGCGGATGGGATTTTAGGCCTTGACGGATCGTCTGGTTGCGGACCATGTCTCTTCTTGTTACTTCAACCACTTTCCTCAGATACCTCATTTCTGAGGTTTGGATCTGGCTTTTGTGGGTTGTAGTCATTGCCCACGACTCGCATCCATATGTCAAGACTGGGACATAGGTGGAGCGGTATACAGCCATCTTCGTTTTCTTACCAACCTCTTTCTTGCTGAGGAATCCACGATTTATGGCCTGAAAAAGTCTCCCAGCCGCTGCTTTTCGAGTGGCCAACTCTTCTTTGATGCCTCCCTTTCGGTCTATAATAGCTCCGAGATATTTAAAGTGGTCGACCTGCTCCAGGACCTGTTCTCCCAACTTAATCTGATGTTTTCTTTCTTCTCGTGATATCACCATGGATTTTGTTTTAGAGCTGCTTATGACCATCCCTCTCTTCTCCAGCTCTTCCTTCCAGACTTGCAGGTTGGATTGGAGATGTGCCTCTGATTTAGCAATCAGGGCAACATCATCAGCAAATGCCAGCTCCGAAATATAGACCTGTCTCATCTTCCAGTACCCCACTGAATACTTTCTTGTTCTCTCCTTACATGCCTTGATGACATCGTCCATAAGGAGTATGAAGAGGTAAGGCGATATACCCCTACCAAAATACGCAAATTTTTGCTATTGGTTTGACAAGTGATTAAGGTATCTGACGCGTTTAGTCAGTAATCTCAGGGCGACGCCACGAACTGTCCTTATTGAAGACCATTGTATTGACCATGCACGAATATTCAAATGTTTACCAGCTTGCTGAATGCCTAATGTATACCTATCGTTTTCCGGTCAGCATGACCTTGTTTACAATGACTGTTCCTGTTGATACCATGTGTGTTCTCGTAAATACATGTTTTGAAACGTGTCTGCAGTGTCCAAGCATCCTTGACTACTGCATGTGAGTATATGGGTTGCAGGGTCTACATACATAAGAGCCTAAACACATTCGCGCCTTCATTCGCACCCACACTCAGTTCATCATCCGCTCGCACTACACACCTAACAACATGTATACTGTCTTGGGCCAGTGATCACCTCAACAAGAGAAAAGTACAGTTACAAATACCCTAGCCGACAGACCTGAAAGACGGACTGCACTTGTGGCCAAAGAACTGGCGCGCTATAATGTCGATATAGCAGCCCTAAGTGAGACACGACTACCAGAAGAAGGTCAGATTACTGAAATTGGAGGTGGCTACACATTTTATTGGAGTGGCCGGGACAGCAAGGAACGGCGTGAGGCTGGCGTTGGATTCGCCATTAAATCTCACATCGTACGTAAACTTCTCAAATCTCCTAAGGGCATTAATGATCGCCTAATGACCCTTCATGTCCCACTAGGAAGCAACATATGCCCCAACAATGACAAATCCAGAGGAAACAAAAGAAAAATTTTATGACGAACTTAACTCTATTATCTCATCAGTTCCTAAATCTGAGAAACTTATTATTCTCGGCTACTTTAATGCCAGAGTAGGCACTGACCACAACACCTGGGAAGGAATACTTGGAAAACATGGCATAGGCAAATGTAATAGTAAGGGGCTCCTATTACTCAGCCTGTGTGCCACACATGATTTGTCCATCACGAACACCATGTTTCGCCTACCCACTCGAAATAAAACAACATGGATGCACCCCCGATCCAAACAGTGGCATCTCATTGATTATGTCATCACGAGAAGGAGCGACAGACGTGACGTGAGAGTGACCAAGGCCATGTGTGGTGCCGAATGCTGGACTGACCACAGGCTGATTGTATCAAAACTCAACCTTTACATACAGCCCAAGCGAAGACACCAGAGTCAGAAACCCATGAAGAGGCTCAACGTCACAAAACTTAAAAGCGAAGCAACCGCAGAGAGCTTCTCAATGGACTTGGACAGCCGTCTGAGGGACGTTGAGCTCGGTCAAACCACTATAGAGGAAAAATGGGCCACTCTAAAGAACACTGTGTACTCTGTAGCCTCTGAGAGCTTGGGGTATACAACACGCAAGAACCCTGACTGGTTTGATGAGAATGATGTAAATATTAAAACACTGCTGGCTGAAAAATATCGCTTGCACAGAGACTATCAAAGCAACCCTTCTTCAACATCCAAAATGGCAGCCTTTACCAACATACGCAAAGTTGTCCAAAATAAGCTCAGGAAGATGCATGATGCATGGCTCAGCAATAAAGCAGACGAGATACAGAGATATGCAGACAGAAATGACTCAAAGCGCTTTTACGATGCCCTGAAAGCAATTTATGGCCCTCAATCGAATCAATCATCACCGGTCCTAAATGCTGATGGCATGGCATTGCTCACTGATAAAACGCAGATTTTGGAACGCTGGGCACAACACTTCAATGCCATCTTAAATTATCCATCAACCGTGAACGACCAGGCCATTGCAAGCATACCGCAAGTTACAGTCAATGATAGACTTAACCTTCCACCCAGCTTGGAAGAGGTCAAGAAAGCAACCAGTCTACTGTCCAGCGGCAAAGCCCCTGTATCAGATGCCATTCCTGCTGAGATTTACAAAGCTGGAGGCAGCATGCTGCTGCAGAGATTAACAGACCTCGTCCACTCAGTCTGGGATGAAGAACAGATACCACAGGAATTGAAAGATGCCACCATTGTTCACATATACAAGCGAAAGGGAAATCATCAATCATGTGATAACCATAGGGGAATATCCCTGTTATCTATTGCCGGCAAAATCCTGGCTCGAGTTCTGCTCAATCGCTTGACTGTTCATCTCGAATCGCAGTACTTACTTCCAGAGAGTCAGTGTGGTTTCCGAGCAGGCCGCGGGACTGTCGATATGATATTTGCCGCTCGCCAACTTCAGGAGAAATGCCAGGAGCAGTAGAGTGACCTATACACAACATTTATTGACTTGACCAAGGCCTTTGACACTGTCAATAGGGATGGACTATGGAAAATTATGGCGAAATTCGGCTGTCCCGATAAGTTCATCTCAATTGTCCGCCAGTTTCATGAAGGTATGATGGCTCGCGTATTGAATGATGGAGAACCTTCTGAACCCTTTCCGGTCACAAACGGTGTCAAACAGGGATGTGTGCTCGCTCCGACACTATTCAGTATGATATTTGCTGCCATGCTGTCTAACGTTACGCATGGCGGTAGTGACGGCGTACACATCAGATACAGGACAGATGGGGAGCTGTTTAATTTGAGACGATTACAGTCCTTTACAAAGGTGAATGAAACAATGATCTCTGACCTTGTCTTTGCGGACGACTGTGCCCTTAACACCTGCACAGAACTAGACATGCAGAACATTATGAGGAGGCTTTCTGTAGCGTGTGATGACTTTGGTCTTACCATCAATACGAAGAAATCTGAGGTAATGTTGCAACCTGCTCCTGGGAAACCTTACTGCGAACCAAATATCACAGTAAAGAACCAACGTCTCCAAGTGGTGGACATGCTTCACTTATCTAGGCAGTACCTTTACCAAAGATGCGAATATCGACGCCGAGGTCAACAACAGAATTGCAAAGGCAAGTGCAGCTTTTGGAAGACTAAGAGTAAATGTCTGGGATCAACAAGGAATTAGTGTCGCCACCAAGATAAAAGTATATCATGCAATAGTGCTCACTACCCTCCTGTATGCCTGTGAAACATGGACAGTGTATAGCAGACACGCCAAGAAGCTTAATCATGTCCCCATTAGCTGTCTTCGCAGGATACTCAGGAGCAAGTGGCATGATAAAGTATCTAATTCTGAGGTCCTCAACAGAGCACATATCTCAAGCATCTACACATTGCTGCAGAGGGCCCAAACTAGATGAGCCGGACATGTTGTTCGCATGTCCGAAAAACGCCTCCCAAAGCAGTTGATGTACAGCGAACTCTCTATGGGTAAGCGAACAGTAAGGGGACAAAAGAAACGCTTCAAAGACACACTGAAAGCATCGTTGAGCAGCTTCAAAATTGATGTCTCCTCCTGGGAGACTATCGCACATGATCGCTCTGCCTGGCAGACAAACATTACTCAAGGCGCTCGCATTGCAGAACAGAATTTAGCTGATAAGGCAGAAGGCAAGCGTGCTGCATGAAAAGTCAGAATGCACAGCAACACTTCTATCGACTCTAACCATGTGTGCCCCGTATGTGGCATGGCCTGTAGGGCCAAAATAGGACTAATTAGCCTCATGAGATCACGGCACTGATGTCTCACAATTCAAGTCTGAAGCTGTCGCCATCTTCGCTTGTGATGGGCAACTATTATTATAGTCTAGACTTGCACGTGAAAAGCAAATTTCAGCAATGTTATCAACAGGCTTTGGCATAGGAAGCATTTTCAAACATGCATTATTTCCCTTTCCACCACGTACATTTGATTGACCTTGGAGGTACACACACATAACACAGATTTGATTTATTGTCAGATTAACAAACATTGTTTAAGCATGCAACAAAATGCAGCAAAACCTTTTTGACTGAGTGTTCAGGTTTTAAAAAAAACAGCTTAGTTGAAATGACCTAAAAATTGAAAGTGGCCTTTAACTTTTTTTTAGCAGTATATATATATATATATATATATATATATATATATATATATATATATATATATATATATATATATATATACCCGGTATATATTTTCCTCTGTTCGCTCATTCCTGGCGTATTACTTACTGCCAATACGTGTGTCCTTTGTGTCGATCTCCATGTCATGCTGAAAACAGCTGTTGTCAAGAGGATTTTAAATATTTCTTTACTCTCAACATCGTGACATGGTTTCTGGCACAGAATCAAAGTAAGGTCATAATTACGCAGATCTTTGCATTGATTACATACAAACACGCAAGGTTGCCAATGAGCCGAACTGGTAAGACACCAAGTATATGGAATGTCTCGACCGAGGGGAGCTGCTGAAAGAAAGGTATATACGTTTTGTCATGGCCGGCCTTAGCCGTTGCTGGGCCCGATTAAGACCATTTTGGTGGGGCCTCCTAACTGTTGATTATTTCAGATTAGGTGTCGGAACTGTATGTTATTTACACCTCTCCTTGTACGATATGCTCCCGATGTTGCAGTCATCATGTCTTGTTTTGTTTTTGTTTGTTTGTGTGTTTGTTTGTTTGGTTTGGTTTTTTTTATCTCCACCGAGACTCCCCTGAAACTACTTGGGGCTGCCAAAAATATGCGTAAAGCAAAGATAAAAATTTAAAAATCGGAAATCATTCAAAGGAAGATTTTTCAGAATTTGTTTCAAAAGCTTTCCAATGTATGAAATAGGAAGAATTTTGTTCAGTGCTTCCATTTCATTGACCAGCATTTTACCATCCAAAAATCTGCTAACTTTACAGACTTGATATGTTAATTTTATCAGTGAACTTTACGCATCGTTAAGTGTTTAGTCTACCAAAACAAGAAACTCTGCAAGCCGGGTGGAATATATGCAATATGATACTGCGTTTCCTATTAAACGGGTGCAGAATTCATTGCGTTCCGTATTTTTCTCATGCATTGATGTAGCCATCTCCTAATATTGCTCAGAATCACGCGAGCTAAGTCATGCATTTGAACTTGCTGTATACAAGTTAAGATATACTTATCAGGCGGACAATTCTTTCTGTAAGGTTATTTTGAAATTTTTTTTCACATTCAGCTTTAAAAAACGACGTATATTTTTACATGCAACTTTATTTTAGTCATCTAATTTGTTTTTTAATTTTAAGATGGAGGTGACATCATGAGTGCGAGTACCCCTGTGGACGTGGGGTCCGATAGGGTCAAATCAGTTAAAAAAGCCTAAGGCTAGCCCTTATGGAGTCCGCCATTGTATGTGACCGTCTTACAGAAAGTCTACGCCCTAACATAAGTGCCTGTAGCGATGGTTTCACGCGTGACATTTATCAGTTTGCCAGGCCCAGAAAACAACACTTTAAAAATCATCCTCTACGGCATGCATGAGGACGTAGTCGTCCTATTCTCTCTTTCTCTCCTGAGAAATCCTGGGAAGCTACAAGTGACGAGAAAGACATGTATTATAAACACATTTCAGAACATTCGAGCCGCTGTAGCACACTGGTTAATGCACTGGCTTCTTAGCTCGGTGGTCCATGGTTCGATCCCCAGTTGAGGTGGGATTTTTTAGACCGCAAACGGTCTGGGTCGACCCAGCCTCGTGAATTGGGTACCAGAACAATTCTGGGAAGGTTAAGGCGGCCAGCGTGATGCTGACCACATCACCTCTAGTGTGCCGATGGTCAAGGAAATATGGGCTAACACCATATTCCCAATATGCCTAAATGGGCGTGTAACGGGATCCTTTAACTTTTATTATTATTTCAGAACAGAATGACTTAAGAGTAATCCAGACAGACAGCAGACGACAAAAGAAACATACCGACGTACAGAAGGTGAATATAGATAAACAGACAGACAGATCGTATAAGAGGTTCTAGACTTTCATAAATAAGTACTTGTTAAGAATGGAAGGATCGACGTGGTATAAAAAGATCACAATGTGGAACAGATAACAGGAAAACGAGAGACCTCTACTGGTGGAAAAGATTTGAGAAAAAATGCTGCCTTGGAATATGACACACATTGAGGAAATATGTTGATAACATTACAAGGCAGTTTTCGTTCTGGAATACACAGTAGAAGGAGGTAGAAGGAGGTAGAAAGAGACCTAAACACATGGAGAAGAGAACTGGAAACATAGATGAAAGGGATGAGGGAGACGCGGAAAGAACTTCAACAGTTGACACAGTCAGGAAGGCTGACATTGATTTTGTTGGGAGTCAATGTTCTCTGGGCAGCTAAAGAGTAGTGGTGATTATAATGATGACGATACAGTCAGGTCTAGACAAATAAACAAAGAGGCATACAGATAATTAAAAATATACGAAAGCGTCATTTTAATTATTACTTCTCATGGTTTCGCAAATCTCGGTGTGGCTTTCCTATCGGGCTAACGAGCCAGACACCTTTGGTAAGCTCAGCTCACAGCTCTGTCTATTTGTTTGTGTTGCTTTCATTTGATGTCTTGTTATAGAAAAACGTGATATGGTGAATATCTGCTGTGAACAATCGCCATATGTCAGCCATATAGGTGTTTGTTGTTCTTTCGCCCACTAATCCATTCATCGATTTCACTATCTATCTATCTATCTATCTATCTATCTATCTATCTATCTATCTATCTATCTATCTATCTATCTATCTATCTATCTATCTATCTATCTATCTATCTATCTATCTATCTATCTATCTATCTATCTATCTATCTATCTATCTATCTATCTATCTATCTATCTATCTATCTATCTATCTATCTATCTATCTATCTATCTATCTATCTATCTATCTATCTATCTATCTATCTATCTGTCTTTCTGTCCTTCTGCCTGTCTATCTGTATATCTGTCTGTCTATCTGTCTGCCTGTTTATCTGTCTGTCTATCTGTCTGACTATTTATCTGTCTATATGTATGGCTATTTGTCTATCTGTCTGTCTGATTGTCTATCTATCTGTCTGTCTGTGTCTCGTAGTGTTAAGCTACAGCCACAGTGACTTTGATAAGCGTCCACTATGGCGGCAGAATATTTTACTGCTACATTTAATGGCCTTCTTTAGACCAGTATCGTCCATTATGTTCGCGGTAACTCTTGGGTGTTAATTATTTTGTAACGGATCTATGTCTGTGTTGGGATATATATATATATATATATATATATATATATATATATATATATATATATATATAGATGTAGATATATATATATATATATATATATATATATATATATATATTATAGAATTTTTTTTTTAGAACTACTGGTCCTAATAATGTCATACTCCCCCCGGTCTCATGGCTAGTGAGATCGATGCCTAGCCTTCTCGGATAAGGACGAAAAAAAAATGAGTTCCTGCGTGCACGTTGCGGATGCTAAAGATCCCAAGGCAGTTGGAAATCAGGCTGCTGTCTTGGCAAAATTTAACAATTAGAAACAAAATATTTATAGAATGTGTGATTCCTATATAATTACATTGGGATTCTCGCCGGTGCTACGGAGTTCGTGCACTGTGCTGAGACTCTCTTTGTGTGATCTAATGTAGGAGATCGGGTCACTGATGGAGTTATCCGTGCGCAATGAAGATAGTCCTTAAAACCAAACCAATATATATATACACACACATATATATATACATATAATAATAATAATAATGAGAACAGTAATAGAAATTGCTGAAGAAGTAAAAACAGATCTTTGCTTGTGCTCTAGACACCACAGTAAAGCACTTGAGAAGGTCAAACATGAGAATTTTATAAACATTTTGGACCTTAGGAACATCGACGTCAAAGACCTGAGAGTAATAATAATAAAAGAGAACATGTACTACAAGAAATAAATGAACAAGAAAGAGTCTACCAAAATGCCCCATCAAGACAAGAGACAGAAGATGTTGGTCATCCATTGCAGCAGATTTTCCACGTGCAGATGGCAGCTAATGATGATAATGATGGACTACAACAAAAGACGACTGTAAGAACTAGTAACAATATAAGAAAGTTGATAAGGGTGGATTTAGGCTAAATGATAATGGTGCGCCACAATGCCAGGTACGTTAGCTCCGTATAAGATTGACGACCACTTGCCACCCCTATCGACACCTGGTATTAAAGTGCAAGATGTAGGTGTCTTCTCTGATTTTAGGATGTTGCTGTGTATGTGGTAGTAGAACAGTTCACAGGGTATAACACAGGCAACATGATGTGTAGAGTCATAGAAATGGTAACTTCGTTGTATAATTTTTTTCCATTTATTGCACACCACAAAACAGTCAGGATATTTATATCATCAACATAGTTCAACGAGTTCAGCATTCAAAATCATAGAGTTCTAGTTCGTGAAGCTGTATAAATAATATATATATAAATTCTGCAACAGTGTCAGCTGCAGATCATCACTGTTCATAGACAATAATAAATATTCCCTTTCTGATGCTAGCAGATCAGATGTATACAATCAGTCCGTTTACTGTCTGCACGTGAATAGCATACATGGATTACAGGTCAGCTCGACCTTTATAACCTTCCTAAGTCTAACCATCTGACTTGGACGTGATCTCTGATATAACGAATCCTGGAACACAGACAATAGTCTTGTTGGTCTAGAGCGACCCATATATATATAACTAGTTCAGGTATAAAGATACCGGTGACTTAATCCTAGTCAAAGTACCTCTCCATTTTGAATCACACAGGCGAGCAAAAAGGCGACAAAATGACGAACCTCTAGATGATAGCATAAAGTTCGATACAAGAGGAATTACCTTATTTCGGAAAATCAACCATGAACATATGCCTCCAGGCAGGCTTGAATAATACTGGGAAATAGTCTAGTTAGCTAACTAACTCACAAAGACAATGTATTTCCCTCAGAAAATCACAAGACGCAGGTCGCGTCTGCTCGCGACTTAGACCATTTCTAAACTCCCCGAGCTGGCCGGAACAACAAACGAAAACCAAGTCGAGACATGCGCAGAACGACAATCTCTGAGTCGCCGTTCACAATAAGACGATTCTAAGAACATTCGAGATAAAAGTCTTACACAGTCGCGCCTTTTATGGTCATGAAAAGAAGCGTTAAGAAAGGTTTCAGGCATCTACAACAGTTGACTGATACTACCAAATAAGGAGATATGGTCACACTTCGTTCAAGAAATTATAGACCGAACGTGTCTCTATACAAGAGAAGGTAAACTCCTAAAAAATAGCAGTCTCGATAACTCGGATTATGTCCCTTTGACTGTAAATAACATAATACACACTTCAGTCAAAAAATGATCATACATACGAAAAATGATCATACAAAGGCTTTGAAAAAAGTAATTATTTGTGCGTAACATTACCGCACCCTCCCGGGAAAAAAAAATGAAACATTTTTTTTTTTTTTAAATCCTGGAGCCGGAAAAAAATCTAGGCTCCTAACGCACGTATGATGCGCGGATATATACCAAACAAATTAGCTCAACGCATGGAGCGACACTGAGATCATATCTCAGCTCCTTAGAGAAAAAATTTATCTAAGTATACGCTTATATATTCCAGGAAGGTGCCACCAACACATGCCACAATGATGGCAACATCATAATGAAAATCAAATTATTCTCATACCAATATATGAAATTAAATATATTATTATGATATCATATAATGTGTTGTGCAAACAGCGGTGTAACATATTAATATACCGCACTATTTTATTACATTATATAAAGCAACAGTAATTAATAAGTAATACATGTGTTGATCTTCGTTGACATAAAACATTCAATAGAAGAAGATGTGGACATCATCCGCTCCCAATTTAGGACAGGACTTGATATACTCAAAGTTCCACAATGGACACAATCTCGCATCTTCAATGATGTGCTGCGAAAATATCAATAACACAAATCTTAAAGACAACTGGTAAATCTCTCAATACAATTATGCAAATATATTGTTTAAATGTGGCCGAGTGATCTTTTGGCCCGTATATCACTAACTAAGCCTTCTTAGATAATTACATGGTACAATGTTATAAATTCCACTCAAAAAAGTGAGAAAAAAAATCTACTAACATGTCATTACAACATTGGACTGTATATCAGGAAATATATATATATGACAGAAGAATCATGCGGAATCGTGTGGGCATCTGGACAGAATGTCTGCCATCACATTATCCGAACCACGGATAGCTCGAACCGAGAAATGAAATGGTTGAAGAGCTATGGCATAACGAGTGGACCTCGAGCTCTTCAAGTTTTTGCTCTGAATAGCAGTAAGCGCTTTCTGGTCGGTTTCCACAATGAAATGTGCGCCTAGAAGAAATCTTTGTAACTTTAGAATAGACCATACCATAGCCAATAACTCCCGGTCTAAAACCGAGTAATTCTTTTCTGCAGCATTTAATTTCCTAGAGATATACATCACCGGATGCAGAGTATCAGAATACTCCTGCATTAGTGCCGCCCCAATCCCAGTTGGCGAGGCGTCACTTCGAAGAACAAAAGTCTTCTCAATAGTAGGTAACCTAAGAATAGGTGGAGATGAAAATAGGGCTTTAACCTGGTCCAATGAGGATTGACATTCTTTAGACCAGCGGATCAGATTAGGCGACCCTTTCTTCAATAAAGTAGAAAGCGGTGCCATAATGGAGGACAGATTCGGAATGAATCGTCCGTAGAATTGGATCAAACCTAATAGACTCCTTACTTGTTTCTTCGTCTTAGGGACCGAAATGTTAAGTATTTTTGAAACATTGTGGTCCTCTGTCTTTAAAAGACCATGACCAACACGATGACCTAGGAAAGAAATCTCACTAAATCCTATAAAGGCTTTAGAGGGTTTTGCAGTCAAGTTATACTCGCGAAGAGTGGACAGTAATTCGTATAAACCCAAATAGTGATCTTCCCAGGAATCACTGAATAGACAGATATCATCTAGGTATGCGATGACATCTGTACGATATGCGAGATTTTGCCGCATCATGCGTACGAATGTAGCAGGGGCGTTCATAAGACCAAAAGGCATGAAATTCCATTGGAATAAACCCCTAGGTGTAGAAAAAGCTGTAAAAGGTTTGGCACGTTCGGTTAGAGGAACTTGCCAATAACATTTAGACAAATCTAGTTTGGTAAAGAATCTAGAATTAGAAAGTTTATTGAGTAGTTCTTCTAATGAAGGCATAGGTTCAGCGTCGAACTTCGTAACTTGGTTCAATTTGCGATAATCTACGCAAATGCGAATGTTATTATCCTTCTTTCGAACAATAACCATAGACGAAGAGTATGCTGAAGTGGATGGTTCAATGATTTCCAAACGTATCATTTCATCCAATTCTTTTTCTACTTGAGACTGGAAATGGATAGGTATTGGATAAGGTCTGACTCTGATAGGATTATGATCAGTTAGCACAATGTCATGTTCAATGACATGTGTGTGTCCCGGGATGTCTGTAAGAACATCCTGAAATGTTTGCAACATCGAAGAAACTTGTCGATGTTCCTCAGCGGAAAGATTTGGAGAAACGGTCACGTTTTTCCAAGATTCCGTAGAATAAAGTGGGACCATAGAAAGAGGAAGATTGACATCAGAAAAAGTAGTTTCCTCATCCTGTATAACTGACAGAGATGAGTACTGACCATGAGGTACTTGAGAATTGTCCGTTGCCTGGAAAATAGGCTGCAAATAGTCTGGTCTTTCATGAAATTCCGTGAGCATATTTATGTGGAAAGTTTTATGCTTTCCATCAATATCGACAACATAGTCGACATCAGAAATTTTGGAGACTATTGCATATGGACCTTTCCATGCAATTAGAAGTCTGTTCTCCCTTGAAGGAAGTAGAACGAGAGCTTTGTCACCTGGACAAAGTTGTCGTAGACATCTATTCTTATTTGCAAACTGCCTTGCCTTTTCTTTAGCAAATTCGGAAGACGAAGTTGCTAGTTTGCATGCCTCGATGATCTTTTGCCTAAGAGCAATGACGTACTCATAAGAAGATTGAGTTTCATCGCTAATATTATCGGCAGTGATTAGATCGTGAAGTAAAGACATAGGGCCGCGCGGTTGCGCGCCAAAGACAAGTTCAAAAGGGGAAAACCCCGTATGTTCATTGGGGACCTCTCTATACGCAAAGAGAGCCGCGGGTAAGACCCTGTCCCAATCCTGAGGATGATCCTCAGTTATTTTACCAAGTAAAGTTTTCAGAGTCCTATTTAAACGTTCGACTAACCCATTAGACATTGGGTGATAGATACTGCTGAGAGACCTTTTAATGTGTAGCATAGACATTACCTGTGACATAGTGTCTGATATAAGTTGAGTGCCATGGTCTGACAATATTTCTCCGGGAAAACCCAAGCGAGAAAATATCAGCCAAAGAGCGTCTGCGATGTCAGCAGTTGAGATGCTCTTGAGAGGTATTGCCTCTGGCCAACGTGTGCACATATCGACACATGTAAGGATAAATTGATGTCCTCTAGCCGACTTAATTCTAAAAGGACCGATAATATCTATTGCCATTTTTTGAAAAGGGCGAATAGGAATGTCAGCAGCCTGGATAGGCGCAGCATGTCGTGGTCCTTTAGATTTGACCTCCTGACATACTTTGCAAGAGCGACAGTACATTCGTATGTCCTTGCTCACAAATGGCCAAAAGAAAGCCGCAAGAACTCTCGACTTTGTACGGGAAAAACCCATATGTCCAGCACATTGCGAGTCATGAGCATGTTGCAATATTTGCAATCTCATGCTCTTGGGCACAAGAATTTGTGAATGAGTGGACGTAGTCGAGTCTTGTACCATACGTACAAGTACGCCGTTCTTCATAGAAATCCAAGATTTTCTATTAGTATTTTGATTAGGATCACCTTTTTTTGCTAGAATGAAGAATTTTTGTAAAGAAGGATCTTCTTCTTGCAATTTGATAAATGAGTCACGTGTAATAGTCAAGTGACTATCTTGGTCATTTACTTCATCATTATTAGTTAATGAAGTTTGAGGTGGATCCAGAGCATGTGCTCTTGTGACCACCGCATTGGTAGCTTCAATGTTTTGCTCTTCCCAAACAGCAATCTGCTGTGGGGTACATTCCCTAACTCCGTGAATACGACCAATAATAAGGTCCGCAATAGGGTTTGGAAGTAGACACGCGTGGACCTCTCCCGTGAAGAAAGGAGTAGCAATGTGTATTATAGCAGTAGGATACTTTTCCAACGTGCCACCAAATGTGACACATTTGATGACCTTTCCTGTAGCACAGGATGGATCTACAAGAGATTGCCTAACCCCGACAGTAGTACATCCAGAGTCAAACAACACTGAGACTGGATTACTATTTACAAGCCCCTTATGTAATATAAGAGAACCTCTCCCATCATGAGCAACATTAGCAGGAAGAGCGGGCAAAGGATGACCACAGCTTAAAGTACTAACGGTCTTTGGGTCAAATAAAGTACTGCATTGGATACATTTATTTGCTCTACCAAAATCAAAAGATGAGCATCCGATAGCATTATGGTCTTTATTATCATTAACCTGTTTATCTACTCCCTGAGATTCTTGTTGAACAGAGTTTGTCTGTTGATATTTTTTTCTCTTATGTTGCGATCTACCGCGACCATTATTGCCTCTGCAATTATCATTAAAGTCCCTACTGTAATTTTTATCCTGTTTGAGTTCCAGTTTCCATAACTGTCATTACCATCTCTATACTGTTGAGAACCTCTATTATCCTGGTATTGAGGTCTCTGAGAAAAATATTTTCCTCTATACCGATTACCTTTGTGAAAATTTCTAAAGTTAACCGGAGTAGAATAACGTGTAGTATTAGGATGTCTCCAGTTCTGGGAAGAAGAATCACCCTGGAATTGATTACTATGATTCTGGGCATAATTACGGTTACTCTTTTTATTGAAATTTTGCTGGCTACCCTGAAATTTACGCATAAAATTTGGGCCATAAGGTGCTGCCGAAGCAACTGGCAGACCTTCTTTTACTTTAGAGTTGCTAATGGTTATGTGAGGATGCGCAGTAACATACTGGCTACAGTATTCTTCCATTTCTTTTATGTTTTTAGGCTTACGCTCATGAAGAAAAGAAAGAAAAGCTTCATTAACAGAAGACATAACCTTGTCTCTAAGTAGTAAGTCCATAAGAGCTTCAAATGTACTCTCTGTTTTAGACAACTCAACCCATCGTAAAAAAGTAAGACGGATGCCTGAGATGAATTCAGAGAATTCAACTCCAGTTTCTGGTAACATGTTTTTAAATTTAAGACGATATCCGTCCTCGTTAAGTTGGTACTTCTTTAACAATGCCGCCCTGACAACCTCATAGTTGTTTTTGTCAGGCACATCTACCATACCCAATAAAGTCAAAGCATCACCTCTAAGTATCTTGGACAGATGATAAACATATAATGTTTTATCTATATTATGCACCTTACATGCACTTTCAAATCTATCTAGATAAAATGTTATATCATCAATTGAAGCATTGAATGCTGGTAAATTAAGCTTGAAATCAACAGCATTAGACTTATTAGCAGATGATACCTTATTAGCATCATTAGCATTACTAGATAACTTCAACTTTTCTAACTCCAAAGCTAAGAGTTTTTCTTCATGCTCCATTTTTGCTTTTCTCTCATCAGCTTCTCTTTGTAACCTTCTTTCTTCAGCCTCAGCCTGTAACTTTCTTTCTTCAGCCTCAGCCTGTTTTTCTAATCTTTTATTTTCAGCCTCTATTTCAAGTCTCTTAATTTCAGCTTCTTTTTCAAGTCTCTTATTTTCAGCTTCTTTTTCAAGTCTCTTATTTTCAGCTTCTTTTTCAAGTCTCTTATTTTCAGCTTCTTTTTCAAGTCTCTTATTTTCAGCTTCTTTTTCAAGTCTCTTATTTTCAACCTCAGCCTGAAGTCTCTTCTCCTGTGATTCTGCTTCTCTTTTTTTGTTTTTCCATTTCCATTTGTAATCTCTTTTCATCTACCTGCATCTGCAGTTTTAAATTTTCAGCATCTATTCTCTTTTGTTCAGTTAGTTCTTTCATTTTCTTTTCCTCCGACTTCAATGCCTTGGCATATTGAACAGTCGCAAATTCTTCTAATTTATCACCTGTCTTCCCAAGGGCTTTACCCTGCTCAATAAAGTACTCAAATGTAGACATGATGTCTAAAATGTGAGTACAGAACCTGAAATAATTAATTATCTTATTTCAATCTTAATAGCAACCAGACTTAATAAAGTGCTTGTATAATCACTATGTTTACTCCAATCTCTGTGGGCAACAAGACTTGACACCAACTTGTATTATCAAATGTATAATAATATCACAAGTCACCTCTTAATTATCAGTGCACTACACAAATCAGTGCATAACCATCAGTTATTTATCATAACTGCACTACAATAGTGCATAAGCAAAAAACCACCAGTTAGTTATGATAAGTGCACTATAGATCAATAGTGCATGAGCATATATGTAACAATAGTGAAAGCTAACTATGCAAGAACTATGCAAACAAACAAGACAATGTAAACAATAACAAAGGTCACCAACAATGTAAACAATAACAAAGATCAAAGTCAAATGTAAACAACAACAAAGATCAAAGTCAATGTAAACAACAACAAAGATCAGAGTCAATGTAAACAATAACAAAGATCAAACAATATGAAAACATTCGCATAAGTCAAATAAATAAACAGCGAAACTAAAAAGAAATGTGATGACAAAATGCGAAGATATGACAAACAAATGACGCTACAGTGTATACACAAAAATATACTTAAAGAACTGAATAATAGATAGGGGAGACCTACAAATACAAACAATCGAAATCGAAACTAAAAAACACAAAGAAAGAGAGAAAAGAAAAAGAAAAACAAATATACAAGAAACAAAAATAAAGCACAACTCGTCACAACTAAACAGATATAGCAACGATTGTCGCTAGCAAAATTCACAGTAGGAAATTCGCACAGTCCCTAACGAAAACGCTAACAGTAGAACCTCTGTGACGTGGTATCTTCTACTGAAAGACACCGCCCAACCGAGAAAACCCGCTGAATATAAACATATAAATATACAAATACAAATAACATATAACATGTAACAAATAGCAAAAAATGTGAAAGAATTTAGAAGGCTCAGCTAGAACATAAGGGCACAGTTCACAAACAAAACAGGCCACTTAACTTCTATATGTCCCAAACGTCAGCACGGTGCAGAACAGGATGTCGTCAGCATTCTGAGGATAAAGATCCAACGTTGATTAACATCTGCTCCCATAGACAGCCATGACGAGGGAAATGAGCTTCTGACAGGAAACAGCTTCTGAACTTGACCTTCTGAATCTGCAACAGTACCTCTCAGACCGGAACAGTTGTTACGGCACTTGTCCTTCTTCTTAACAGATCAGGAAATCCATTCGCTCGGTACTTGTCCTTCTAGTTGTAGACAAACTTCAATACCGCCGAGCAGCGCCGGGTAGTTTCAAAATATCGACAACTGTCAGTAATGCCGGGTACTTTCCAAAATCTTTCACCAAAAGTAGCTTTTCTTGAAGGAAGTGAGTTGAACTGTAATTTTGAAAGCTTGATGATGATGTCTGGGTTTGTTGACCCCCTTGATAGCTGGTATCAGAGTAAACCAACCTATGGCCACCAAAAATGATAAGGGTGGATTTAGGCTAAATGATAATGGTGCGCCACAATGCCAGGTACGTTAGCTCCGTATAAGATTGACGACCACTTGCCACCCCTATCGACACCTGGTATTAAAGTGCAAGATGTAGGTGTCTTCTCTGATTTTAGGATGTTGCTGTGTATGTGGTAGTAGAACAGTTCACAGGGTATAACACAGGCAACATGATGTGTAGAGTCATAGAAATGGTAACTTCGTTGTATAATTTTTTTCCATTTATTGCACACCACAAAACAGTCAGGATATTTATATCATCAACATAGTTCAACGAGTTCAGCATTCAAAATCATAGAGTTCTAGTTCGTGAAGCTGTATAAATAATATATATATAAATTCTGCAACAGTGTCAGCTGCAGATCATCACTGTTCATAGACAATAATAAATATTCCCTTTCTGATGCTAGCAGATCAGATGTATACAATCAGTCCGTTTACTGTCTGCACGTGAATAGCATACATGGATTACAGGTCAGCTCGACCTTTATAACCTTCCTAAGTCTAACCATCTGACTTGGACGTGATCTCTGATATAACGAATCCTGGAACACAGACAATAGTCTTGTTGGTCTAGAGCGACCCATATATATATAACTAGTTCAGGTATAAAGATACCGGTGACTTAATCCTAGTCAAAGTACCTCTCCATTTTGAATCACACAGGCGAGCAAAAAGGCGACAAAATGACGAACCTCTAGATGATAGCATAAAGTTCGATACAAGAGGAATTACCTTATTTCGGAAAATCAACCATGAACATATGCCTCCAGGCAGGCTTGAATAATACTGGGAAATAGTCTAGTTAGCTAACTAACTCACAAAGACAATGTATTTCCCTCAGAAAATCACAAGACGCAGGTCGCGTCTGCTCGCGACTTAGACCATTTCTAAACTCCCCGAGCTGGCCGGAACAACAAACGAAAACCAAGTCGAGACATGCGCAGAACGACAATCTCTGAGTCGCCGTTCACAATAAGACGATTCTAAGAACATTCGAGATAAAAGTCTTACACAGTCGCACCTTTTATGGTCATGAAAAGAAGCGTTAAGAAAGGTTTCAGGCATCTACAACAGTTGACTGATACTACCAAATAAGGAGATATGGTCACACTTCGTTCAAGAAATTATAGACCGAACGTGTCTCTATACAAGAGAAGGTAAACTCCTAAAAGATAGCAGTCTCGATAACTCGGATTATGTCCCTTTGACTGTAAATAACATAATACACACTTCAGTCAAAAAATGATCATACATACGAAAAATGATCATACAAAGGCTTTGAAAAAAGTAATTATTTGTGCGTAACAAAAGTGTCATTAGATAAATTGGAGTGTAAAGATGAATGTGTATTGTAAGTTTGGAAACACTAATTAAAGAAGCAACTGAAAAAAATTTACAGGTCATGACTGATACAATGACACAGAAAGTAAAAAGAATAATCTTAGCCTTAGTACTGCACACTAAGCTTGGAGGAGTCACTTAAGCCCCAGACATAACTGTGGCCTTTATCTGGCTGGTTGCACTCAGGAGGATTTCACTATGGATCAAGTGATAGACAGGGAGAGCTGAGAAGTGGCTCTCTGTAGGACGTGACAATTCCTTGGAAGAGCCAAGAAGAGCACAGTATTTTAGCTCTACATATGAGGAGTGCTCCCTTGGATGGCGGAGAATGCACAGGATGGGATGCACTTCTTACTCCTAGCTTGTGACCAGATGTGATGATCCTTTAAATGCAAGCCAAACTGGAGATTATGGAGCTCGTAACTTCAACTCAACACGTTTTGGAATGGCAGAAAAGCAACAGGAAAAGCTAGATCTATAGTGTTGATAATATCAAGAAGTCTTCAACTTGGTATTGACTGCAAAATAAGGAAAAGTTCATTAGTCTTAGTTAAGCAGCAACATAGTGGCAAAAAAGGACACAAGTCATGGTTATCTCAGAGATGATGACTTCTCCAGTCTGCATCACCAAATAAAATGGGACAGTTGTGAACCACGTAAATAGATTCTATAACAGAATTTGGATACGTCCTTTTACTCCCCTTCTTTCCTTCCTCCTTTCACCATTTTGTGTGTGTGTGTGTGCACATAAACCTGCTCCATCGCAGCGCCTTAGATTTGTTGACATCTGTTCAAATTGCGATAGTGTTATTTCACTACTAATTGACCATCCTTATGGATTAATTGTAATCTGATTCCAGATTTGCTTGCTACGGTAACCGCGAAGATGAGCGTCCGGGTGCATTGTTCCCTACAAACACGTTCAGACACTTGGGCGGATAATACGAAAGGAAGACCAGATGTTTTCTATGAAAAATGTCTGGATGCAACGATATGTCATGACTTATCCTTCTGTGGACAAAGAAAGTACGGGTGATAATTGCTTAAATCACTTCCGTCCAGACATTGTCTGTGTAATTATTACAGAGAAACCCGTCTGGGTACACAAATTAGCGAGGGCACGATCTGCAGGAGAGGTTACATATGTAACCGGGAGTTAAGATTTGAACTCAGTAGAGAGGTTTAGTGTGAAGTTATGATTTATGAAAATTGAATGGGAAATGATGTGTGGTTATATTGTATTGACATATGAAATAATAGAGTGAACGTCTGTGGTTTTTGACTAAGGGAGCCTACTCTGTAAGTTGCACCCCTTGAGAAAAGTATGCGATTGTGAGTATGAAAGTCGCGATGTAACAAGATGTGGTTCACGATTTTTGAATAACATTATAGAATGTACTAAGGGAAATAGGGATATATGGAATAGGGACTTATTTAGCGAAAGGAGGTAATAATGTTATGGTGTCTCTTAGGTGTCTCGGCGAGTTTTGTTTTGGATGAAGTCGGAATGAAAGTGAGATGGAGACTCAGAGGTGAGAAGAAGCGGTTGGGCAGGAAATAGTAAGGAAGAGAAGGGGAAAAAATTGAATCGGGGACAGTAACCAGAACCCATGGTACGAGGAATGAAAGGTCGACTTTGTAAATAATCGACACTATTGAAATGACTGTATAAGAAGTTTGATTACTGCAGTGGCAAGAGAGGATGGATTGAATCTCCTTCTTCATTACATTCTTGAAAACATCATGTGAATAAACTTGATTACTTTGTTTGCTTCACCGCTGTTCTAGTGAAGTCCATTATCCTCGAGTTCGTCATCCTGCTTCAGTTCTATTTCGTGTTATATGTATGTTCTCGTACGTGAAACATTATCATGTGCAACTACCAACTGTTGGGATAGTGATCGGACTTACCACTAAACAACAACAACAACACATCAGCACGCACGGCCACATAAATCATTACTGAAAGGTTGCCTTAGAGTGACGGAAGAAGTCGGACCATAAATGGGTGTCATAAAATTAACAGTGATACAACGTAAAAATATCTCCAAAGGATAAAATGTAGGGATAAAAAGAATGCGTAAGTTACTAGAAGGCATGTTTCCCCACGCCGCGGGTCATCACCCGCCATGGAAATTAAATTGCTGAAACGGTTACCATTTGAACGGGATGAGAACGGCGGATCAAAAAGGAAAAAATATGACTGAAAAATTGCGTGAAACTAGCAAGGCTAAAAAGATGCAATTGGGGGGGAACGGAGGAAAAGTCACGTCCCCAAGTTGACACAAGGTAACGAAATCGACAAAAGGGACCATAGTTATTATACGCAACAGTCATTTCTTGGACGCTTATGCGATACCAAGCCTTTTATTTGAATTCAGCGGCAAAAGCATTACAACGCAGATGCTTGAAATATTTCAAAATTAAAAAAGTAACTTTTTCTTAATAATGATGTTAGGAATATAAAACCTAGCTGGCCGTATGGCCCATTTTGAGCAGTGAAATAATATGCTTTTATTTATACAGACGGATAGATAATAATGAAGACATTGACAAAAGACTGTGTTGTTCACATCAGCGAAAGACTGCATTGAATCAAACATGTTACTAATTTGCACAAAAACCGCGACCTTGAGACTCAAGTGTCCAAATCTAGTTAGAATGAAAGAGAGGGACATTGGTGGGAGCTGTGGCTAAAAATAACTTTAAAGACAAAATTTGTAGAGGGGACGGATAGGTTGGTTCAAAAACCAAGTACGTTTTTTGTGAAAACGCAAGTAGAGACGGACGGACTAACAGATAAAAATCCATACTTGACTGAAGCATGACTGAAATGACTTTAGTGTAGGAAATTTGAATTTGAAAAAAACACAAGGCATTGATTGGCCACAGACAATCATATTATCAGCGTTCAGACGCGCTTTTTTGCCATTCCTCAATAGTTGTTCAGTGATAGACACAGTAAATTTTAAGTGTGGTGATTTCCAATGAAGTAAATTGAAATAAGTTCAGGGACGCCATACTATAGCCAGCAGCTCAGCTGAGTTTTGCTAGCATTTCTGTGTTCTTTATTCATAATCTGGTAAGATTGAAATTATTTCTTTGTATATTTTAAATATTGTTTAATGTTTCGAGTGATTTGATACTGCCATATCGAAATCTAGCCTTACAACAAGTAAGGATTTGCTCTAGACCCCCCGCCCTAGTTCAGGGTCTAGAGACAAACAAAATACATAAACTCCAGCAAGGATTAGGAAGGACAGATCAAGTGTTGAGATCAGTGGAACATATCACCTATCCTATTCTATGGCAGGAAGCTAATAAACATATTTCGGAATATGTAGTCTGGGAGAACTTATCCTAGGTGAAACCAACTTGGTAAGATGTGTTGTATGGTCAGAGAGATCTGACCCTGTCTAAGTGGTGTTATTGTAAATTGTTACGTGTAGAAGTGGCTCCTTAGGTAAGGTTCTGAACCTAAACCAATACTTTATTTCAGAGCTGTGAGTTTTTTATGTTGACACCAAAAGGTGGTGTCAAATGCTGGGTAAATAATTGACAGTGAGGACCCGTGCAGTGTCGCATCTCGGCAGAACAGCCTTGTATTGCCCCCAAGCACGGAGAGGTGGGGCCACCCGATATATTGCCCCCAAGCACGGAGAGGTGGGGCCACCAGATTCCAGCACCAGAACTACTCTTTCGAAGTTACGTAAGCAGGCTGGTCTGCTGGATTTACACCAACTTCATAGACATAGCACCCAAAGTGAATTACTACTAAAACATCCCATTTCCTTCCATCATTAATGGACAATGTTTGGTAGGCTTAGACAGGGAGGGATGAAGCCACCCCAACAGCACATCTATTCATCGTTCTCCCAGGGAAAATAAAATTATGAACTGTAGAAATATTAACTAATCGTGAAAATTGCATACGTACACACCTTTTATTTATCATGCCATTTATTCATGCCATTCACTCATAAATTTTCAAAATCTTTCATATGTTCTGGCCAAAATAAAACCTTGGTTCAGAACAAATAAATTTAAAAAAGATTTACTTTCTAAAATTTCACCAGCTGAATTTAGTTCATTGTGTTCTAAATTTTATTGATAATATTATATTATTTAATATCTGTGTGTGTGTTTGTATATGTAAATACAACACATTACATTCAGTACCCTAGATTTTAACGTAGCCACATTCATTAGAAAAAAAGAAATGTGTGAGGTCGTATAGTGGTAGCAAGAAGGGTCTTCTGTACATTCACAGCTACACTTATTTCAGGAGCCTTCACAGCTGACCTCACGCATCACACTAGGTGATAACACAACCATACAAATACCATCAAAATCCACTACAATGGGAGATGAGGTCGTGTGTGTCAATATTTAAATAATCTTTTAAAACATGCGGGGGAAAGTAAATAACTGATACCCCGACTCACTACATTCTAGCTCATGGATTGGATCATACGAGAGTTAGAAATAAACATTTATTCTGAATGGGAGTTTTGCCGGAAACGCTAGGTGGAAGCGTGGGCAGGAAAATTGCAATATAACCTAGCTAATTCGAAGGCTAAAACACAATGCATTCCAGAATCGTCAAAAGTAGACAGCTCGAAGGCTAAAACACAATGCATTCCAGAATCGTCAAAAGTAGACAGCTCGGACTGAAGACAGGAAAAGAAAAGGGATAGGATTCTGAGATTATAAGACCGGACAAAACACCTATCGGAACTCTGTCTGAACACTACAACAAGGAAGGTTTACCTTTTAAAACGGAAACCGGACTCCTACAGGACCTACTCACAAAGTTACATGAGGATCTAACTAGAAATAATACTCCCGACACGTGTTCGATGCCTCTTTATCAAGTTACGAACACACTTAGACTGAGCAAGTCTATAGGTCTATTGGGATGAGTTATAACATATTTTATATACTTTGAATTTGACATGTTTGAACTTGCTGATGGTTATACAGGTCCACGTGAGGCTGGCAACCTCAACATATGAAAATGATGTATTCATGAACCACTACAGAAAAGCGCTGGTGAATGATTCATGCGGGTTCTCACAGGGGTAATCCCAGACCCCGAATGGAGCAGGGAGTGAATGATGATGACATCATATGTATATAATTACTATTATTTGAAACTAGCAACAACCCGTCAAAATCGACAGATTTTTAATTGCAGCCATTTTATCATTTTGATCCATAATAATATGTCTGCAATACTTTAAATTAAAATTTTGTCATGAAGAAACAATCAAAAACTTACATTTTAAGGTTATTTTTAAGAAAATGATCAGTTAAATCCTTTTCCCGAATGAAACTGAACAGAAGAGTTTCTTGATTGTCTGTTGATTTAATCTGCATCTCCACACCTTCCTGTCTCTATTTCATGTACTGTTTATCAATTGTGTTGTTGGCTTCTTTCCATAATCAAACTGTTCATGCACACCGTCATTTGCGAACTTTTCTATTTTCTGGAGAGTATATTTAAGGGAAATAATACATTTATTGTCTACCTTTCAACCACAGTTGGAATCTTTAGCTGTGGTTGAAAGTTAATGTACTCTCTCGAAAATATAAAGATGCGCAAATGACGGTATGCATGATATGACAGACCGACCGACCGACCGACCGATGTACTTACGACGGGAATTATGGTATTGGATAACTTGTATGTATACTTAAACATGTTCACCCAGGCACAAGCTATTGCCCTTGCCGATGTCCAGCGGCAATTTGTCAGTTAATTTAACTAAGAGAATGGTGATTTTTCATCATATCCCATGAGTTATATGATGTACACTCATCATTCATTCATAACCCTCCCTCCCAAAGGAGCAAAGGCCTTCTAAAAACACATGCCAAGTCCTCCTGTCACGTGCCATCATCTCAAGTTCTTTACACGTTCTCCTCATCATTTTCACCTCTGTTTCCAGCTCTCTTCTCCATGTGCTTCTTGGTCTACCTCTGCCTCTCCACTCGATGAGAGGTCACAGCAATTGGGATGTACACTCAGGAGATTAAAAAATTCAGATAAAGGAATCAGTTGACGAACAGTGTCAAATGCGCCTGATTAATATCAGAAAAGCAAAGACTTAGCAGAGGTTTCGTTCTTCTATTTCCTCTAAAGTTTATGGCACGAATCGAAGAACAAGCAACACAACGAAGACTCAGATGCCATAAGAGACGAAACAATAGGAGCCGTACAGAGCGCCCAGGCATTATTACAGGAAATGAAAACTATCAAACACGAGATAGAAGTCGACATCGTCAAACTCACAGAGCTAAAGGAAGAGAACGAAGAAATCCTCAAAAGAATTGAAACAGAGAAAAAGATAGCTGAGGATACCCTTACAAAATGTAGAGAACAAAACAAAGAAACTAAAGACAAAATAAAAACCGAAATCGTGCAGGAAATACAAAGCAAACTAGAAAGAAGAGAAGCAGCGGAAATAAACATAATTTTAAAAACCATAATGGAGATGCTACCAAAAATAATAGCGACAGCCTTTGAACAACACAAAATGGTAACAGACAACAAGTGGCTACAGAACAGGCAGCTAGTGGTCCTTTTCAGGAACAATCAGCTCAAGGACTCGGAAAGCGATACCAACGAAGACTAACGCTAACACCCTATATACCGCAATACAACCGTTTGTAACCTGTAAGGCAGGAAAGGAACTCCATGAGAACGCGACGACACCATAAAAATACAAGCAACGACGAAGGATCCAGACAGTCAGCTAGTAGTCCTTTTCAGGGCTAATCATTTCCAGGACTAGGAAAATGATACCAGCGAAGATGTTAACACACTATATACCCCAATATAACCGTTTGCAACCCTTCAATGGGTTTTGGTTGAACAGGGTATCACACCAAAATATTAGACCCAAAGAAAGAAAGAAAGAAAGAAACGAATCGAAGAGACCATTTGAGGTACTACTCTACGAAACCAGTTGTACTTCTATTCGGTGGTTCACAGCTTGTGGTTGACACTGGAAACCTACGTTCTGCGTGTTGTGAAGATACCTACCTTGGCTAGAAGAGGTTACCTCTTGGACTGATCTGGAGACGTGCCCGTGCCACAGAGAAGAATGGGCGAAATAACAGCATCAACATCAGCAATTTGGCAGCTATGTGACATTTCTAGCAGGCCAAATAAAAGAAGAACTATAATTTCTTTTCAACACCAAGCTTTCTAAAACCGACATCTTTTATAGGAAGATACCTACATTTTATTAATTACCAGATCTTAATTATTTCCTTATGTTCAAAAGTAAGTGATCATTAAATCTATTATGTGTTATTTTACAAATTCATAGTTGATTTAATTATTACAGAGAGAAGTGCACCGCGTGATTCAGTATCTTTAATCTAAATCTATATAGAGCCAATAAGAAGAATGTTACTGTTAAGTCAGTTGGGGGCTTGTACGAGCTAAATTAAATTATATAATACCTCTTAAAAAACGGCCAACTCCGCCAATGCCGGTCCCAAGCCCGGATGAAAAAGGAGGAGGGCGGCCTGCATGGAGGCCGTAAGGAGGCAGCCCCTCCACCATGCAAAGGCACAACAGGCCAATCACCTGTTTGCTTTAAATCATGATTACGCGAACTACAAGAGAGAAAACCGGACTGATTCTAAAGGCGACGAACTGGAACGGACTACGGACTACGACTTATGGAACTTGGAACACAAGAAGTATAAATGGGAAGGAAGAGGAGCTGGTGGAAGAGATGAGGAAAGCAAAACTAGAAATCCTGGCTATAACGGAAACGAAGAAAAAGGACAAGGAGTCATGGATCTCGATGGCAACACGTTGCTCTACAGTGGTGTACCCATATCTGAAAGAGCTAAAGGGGGCGTGGGTTGCATTGTGGCCCAAAATCAAAAAGATAGTATCAAGGGATGGAACTTTGTCTCGGAGCGCATTATGGTTGTAAAACTAAAAGAAGGAGAAACCATAGTCAACCTGGTCATAGTGTATGGGCCAAATGAGGATGAGAGAGCAGAGGTCAAGGAGGAATTCTTCGAGCTGCTTCAAAGGACAGTGGATGACTGCCTAGATGCAGTTATTATGCTCGGAGATTTTAATGCCAGAGTTGGAAATGACCATGCTAGATGGGGTGGAGTTATCGGAAGATATGGAGAAGATACTCTCAATGACAATGGAAAGCGACTCCTTAGATTCTGCAGTGAGCAGAATCTGATCATTACAAACACAAAGTTCCCCATAAGCGCATACATGCATACACTAGATGTGAACCAACCAAGAATGAGAAGTCAGTGATCGACTATGCCATTGTTCGGAGAAGCTCATTCAGATATGTCCGAGATGCAAGAGTCTGGAGGGGGCCAGAGATTGGAAGTGATCACTACCTGCTAACAATCAAACGAACAACTGAAAGAGTTGCTCAGCCTAGGAACTGCCCAACATCACGCAAGAAACCAAGTAAACGAGCAGGAGAAATGAGCATTAGGACCTACAAGCTGAGAGAGCCAAAAATTAAGACCAGATATCAGGGGCTTATTGCTACAGCAGTGAGCAACACAGAAGAACGACCTGATGACTTGGAAACCCTCTGGAATAAATTCAAGGATATCATAAAGACAGCTGCTGCAGAAGCATGCGGTGAAGTCCGACTTGGGAACCAGAGAAAGAGGACACCTTGGTGGACAGAGGAAGTCAAAGAGAAAATAAGAGAGAAGAAAATGGCATGGAAACAATACTTAGGAGCTAAAAAACACAACAGGACAAATGGAAAAATATAGAGAATATGTGACACTCAGAACAGAAGTAAAGAACAAAGTGCTAGCAGCAAAACAGAAGTCCTGGGAAGAATTTGGAGAAAAGCTAGAAAAAGATGCACAAGAAAACCAGAAATTGTTCTATAAGACCCTAAAGAACATGAGGAAAGGAAAACAATGCCCTCTCAAATTTATAAAGGACAAGCAAGGCAAATTGCTTACTGCCCCGAAGGAAGTAATGGAAAGATGGAAAGATTATTTCTCAGAACTCCTGGATGGTGAGCATGATGAAGCATCAGAAATGATAACCACTAGCACAGAAGAGAAAACCAATGATGGTGAAGATGACATAAAGATGGAAGAACTGAGGGCAGCACTAGAGAAAATCAAGATGGGCAAAGCAGCAGGGCATGATGGTATAACACCAGAAATGGTTAAGTACATGGGAGCATCAGGCGACCTATTACTCTTAAAGGTCCTACAGGCAGCATGGTGCAACAAGACCATACCAAAGGATTGGGAGATTGCCATCATAACACCAATTTTCAAAAAGGGTGACAATCGACAATGTGGAAACCATAGAGGCATATCCCTTCTCAGTGTCCCTGGTAAAATCTACTCTAATCCTAGAGCAGAGACTCCGACGCCTAGCTGAGCCACAATTGGATGAGGTCCAGTGCGGATTCCGAGCAAACCGAAGTACTCAAGACCTAATAGTGAGATCCATCTTTGTTTTATAGATCTGGAAAAGGCGTTTGACAGGGTCCCCTGGAGCAAACTTTGGGACTGTTTGGCAAGGAAGAATATTCCAGCACCTCTGATTCATGCTATACAGAGCTTCTACAAGTCTTGCAGAAATTATGTGAGGACAGCAAACCATAAGTCAGAAGAGTTCAGAACCACCACTGGTGTAAGACAAGGTGATATCCTATCACCTTACCTCTTCATACTCCTTATGGACGATGTCATCAAGGCATGTAAGGAGAGAACAAGAAAGTATTCAGTGGGGTACTGGAAGATGAGACAGGTCTATATTTCGGAGCTGGCATTTGCTGATGATGTTGCCCTGATTGCTAAATCAGAGGCACATCTCCAATCCAACCTGCAAGTCTGGAAGGAAGAGCTGGAGAAGAGAGGGATGGTCATAAGCAGCTCTAAAACAAAATCCATGGTGATATCACGAGAAGAAAGAAAACATCAGATTAAGTTGGGAGAACAGGTCCTGGAGCAGGTCGACCACTTTAAATATCTCGGAGCTATTATAGACCGAAAGGGAGGCATCAAAGAAGAGTTGGCCACTCGAAAAGCAGCGGCTGGGAGACTTTTTCAGGCCATAAATCGTGGATTCCTCAGCAAGAAAGAGGTTGGTAAGAAAACGAAGATGGCTGTATACCGCTCCACCTATGTCCCAGTCTTGACATATGGATGCGAGTCGTGGGCAATGACTACAACCCACAAAAGCCAGATCCAAACCTCAGAAATGAGGTATCTGAGGAAAGTGGTTGAAGTAACAAGAAGAGACATGGTCCGCAACCAGACGATCCGTCAAGGCCTAAAATCCCATCCGCTGCAGACCCAAATAGAACAGTCCCAACTAAGATGGTTTGGCCATGTCTGCAGAATGGGAGAAGATCGGCTACCACGACAAGCATGGGAAACAAAGAGCCAGGGATCCAGACCTCCAGGACGACCCAGAGTCCGCTGGGAGGACAACATTAGACAATCTTTGAAGGACCGAGGACTAGAATGGAACCAGGCCAGGAAGAAGACAGCTGGTAGAATGGTCTGGCGCTCTCTCTTCCAAACCTCTACACCTCACGGTAGAAGGGGAACGACTAAGTAAGTAAGTAAGTAACAAACGGCCGCTGGCAGATAAAAGTTAACATTGCTAAGAAACATTCAGCACTGTTTTTGAACTACTGAAATATCTTGTTAAGACTCCCTCAAGGTAGAAACATCACCATCATTATATCTGCATCTCTGCCAAGAGTAAGCTTGTGTGAATGTATCTACATTTAAAGACCCACAATAGATACTCTAGGTTTTGGCAATTGTTGGACCATCACTGCGAAGCAAGGGAGGCAAACAGTGACAGATTCAAATATTTGAGCATGTAAATAACATCAGATGAAAGATGCACCTCAGATGTGAAAAGTAAGACATCGCAAGCAAAAGCAGTGCTCAATAAAATGAAAAGTATTTACTACTTTCATACATAGTCGTCCTTCTTCTATCCTGGGATGTAGAGGTTTGCCAAAGAGAGCGCCATACTATCCTATCGGTTGTCCTCCTCCTTGCATGGTTCCAATCTAGTCCTTGGTCCTTCAGAGATTGTCTAAGGTTGTCCTCCCAGCGGACTCAAGGTCGTCATGGAGGTCTTGATCACTGGCTCTTAGGTTCCCATACTTGTTGTGGTAACTGGCCTTCTCACATTCTGCAGACCTGGCCAAACCATCGCAGTTAGGACTGTTTTCCTTAGGTCTGCAAAGTGTGGGTTTTGAGGCCTTGCCGTATCCTTTTGTTCCGGACCATGTCTCTTCTTGTTACTTCAAGCACATTCTTCAGAAACCTCATTTCTGAGATTTGGAATTGGCTTTTTCCATTTTTGTGCGTTGTAGTCATTGCCTATGATTCGCATCCATAGGACAAGACTGGAACATAGGTGGAGCGACATAAAGCCATCTTCGTCTTCTCATCAACGTTTCTTTTACTGAGGAATCATCTATGTATATCCTGTAAAAAATCTCCCAGCTACTGCTCTTCGGGTAGCGGACTCTTCTTTTATTCCCCCCTACCTGTCTATGACAGCTCCAAGGTATTTAAAATGGTTGACCTGCTCCAGGACCGAAACGTATTTTATGCAACAAATATTTGTCACTGAAAGTAAGAAAGATAGTCTTTCCTAACTTAAGGAAGTGAGTCATGGGCTAACAAAATTATTAAACAAGCAAAGACAATGGGGAAGGGGTAAGCCAAGAATGTTAATTTATCCAAGAATGTTAAGAACACAATAAACAGCTCAAAACTAAAATGAGGTGGAGTTGAAAAAGCCAAAACGCACAATAATCTAATTACCCATTACAGAATGAAGCAATCCAATTTTTTACGTGTTATGATAATAGTAAATCTGAAATATGTCGCAACAACAGAAAAAATTGAGGGGAAAAGAGATAGTGAACGACAAAAAAAACCCCAAAACTAGACAGTTTGACACCATGGCGTGGACATAAGTTAACAACATAAATACAAAATAGGAAGTTGTGGAGAAACATGATCACCTACTCCAAATAACGTGACAATTGAAGAAGACGAGTTTTAAAATGTTTATGTTGGTGGAGTGTAATTATTTAGATATCATTTTTCCTGATAAAGAAATAAATCAATAAACTTTCAACTGATTGGAAATCACGATCAAGGAATGTAATCCGTGATATTCACATTTTTACCAGGATGCAATATATGTATCTCGTACGAATGTCAGTTGTGTAAAGAAAGCAAATATCCAAATGCGAAATGACACCCGACACTGTATAAATACCATATGAAATTGGACAACTTCTAGTGACATCTGCCGAAGTTCTGTGAAGCAAACACCAACTGTTAGAGAAGCGTCAGCAATGGAACGAATTCTTATTTTGACTACTTTAGTGGGAACTATTGCTGCGGTAAGTTCGTATGTGATGTATTTTTTAAATCCTAGAGTCTTGTATTTATATGTTATGTTTCGGTCTGTCTTGTACCCCTGTGACATGCATTTCTTTAATTTCCTTGTCTTATTTCTTACATTCATTCAAGTCCTTGTACACTCCTTAGATCCGTGTAGTTTCCCTGGGTCTCTGAAGAGAAACAGAAAGAAAAGGAGTACTTTCAATACGGTAGGTTTATGGGTTCATCGGGCCCAGTCTAGGTAAAGAGTAATAGTTGACTGATACACGAGAATGTATAGAAATAGGTTTCACAGGTGGTAGGTTAAGGGAAAGATATGTCTCTGGAGTGAGTAGGTTTTACACATCCACCCTATCAGAACAACTGCTTTGTTATAAGACAGTCTTTGCCTCCCTATCTAATGAAAGAACAGGTTACTCTACACACACACAATTATGTGATAACAAGACAAACAGACGTGAAATACTTAGAATAAATGGGTATGGGTCTGACCAACACACAAAGGTAAGTTTTCTTGTTGTTTATTATCACTAAACTGTTTACAACATCAATTAACCAAAGATATCAAGAAAATCATTTACAGATAGAAGAAGTAAAGAAGTATGGGGCGCCTTCACCGTATAAGAGAAAACAAAAGAACCAAACAAATATTAACCCCAAAGGTTGAAAGTTAGCACTAGCGATAGAATACAGTACTGGTACAAATATACGACCAAGTCAAGTAAACAACATCAACCACGAAAAATTAACCATAGTTACTAGCAACAGAAAATTCATCACACACTCTCTCTCATTCTGTGGCCACTCTTTTTCTCTCACTCTTACCTATTGGTACTCTTCTCTCTGGTCTGTGGTATCCCTCGGTAAATTTATTCCATGAATATAATATTCCCTATTACACTGTTGATTAATGTATTACCCCAGCTGTCGAGGACACGAATTGGCCCCAGTTCATCCCAAAAAAAAAAAAAAAAAAAAAAACTAATGAGGTGAACGCCGAATAAGTTGAAGTCCGCAATAAATCCTGCAAATAATTCGAATCATAAAGGGCTGTCTTCACTGTCGTAAAAAAACTAACACTGTTCCTCCGAGGTGTGTACAGGGAAATGTGATTCTAGATACATCAACTACAACTCGATATTTTTCGTTGGGCGGTTTAAATAATATTTCTGGATTTAGTTAGTCCAGAATTTAAATTACAGTCACACCGAAAATCGGCTAGTATGCACTTCTAGCCTGTCATGGAATAAGGAAAAACACATATATATATATATACGTAGAGTGTTATCATGTTCCCATATATGTTTTATTGTATTTTTCGCAGGCTTCGTCAAAGTGGACGAACAAGCGGCTTTTTTATGTGTTTTTATATATAGACGGGACACGACAGTCTCTCGTCCGCTCTGTCAAATCCTGGCGAATCTTAAAGATACGTGGTGTTTTCCCTATGCCTTACACGTAGACTTCGCTGGCCACGGATTTGGTTCAGGCTGAGTCTAAGAAAACTCTCTCGCCCCTTCTCGCGACTGGCAAGTCTATCACAGTGATATTTATTATTTATTCCTCCTAATGTGCCTCGTACAACTTATCATCTATACGTTAGTATTATTAATTGTCGGTGTCTGTTAATTTATCGTATGGCGTTTAAAAATAACAATAGACACTATAATAACACAATTTTCCAATGAAATAAAAACAAATATCCTTTCCTCCCCCTGTCCGTCGCTTATACCTATAAGTCCGGTCTGGTTTTCTATCGCTCTACACTGTAAACATAATTTACCGTCTCGTCTCAGCAGGTACCGGTCGGGTGTCGTGGTCTGACATTTTAATTGAATATCTGGATATGGAAATCGCTACGCGTTATTTTATTGGATCCACCTTACTAGCAAGAAAAAAATCTAAGCGAAGTATTTTACTGTATGTTTAAGTATTTAAGTGTTTAACTTTAAATGCTATCACCGTATAACTAAAACCATGAGCAAAAAACGAGGTGCAAACAATATTACACTAGGAAGAGATAAGCAAGGAAATCTCATCACGACAGCAGAGGGACAGGAAACAAGATGGGCAGAGCATTTCAGAGAAACTCTGAACAAGGAACCACCAGAGACACAATTGAATGTTCCTGAGGCTGAAAACGATCTAGATGTTAATACAGACATTCCACGAAAGGAGGAAATCATCACAGTAATCAAGGGGTTGGGGAATGGAAGGACTCCTGGCAATGATAACTTAAATGCAGAGCTATTTAAGACAGACCCTGAGCTGGCGGCAGAACTGTTGGCGCCACTGTTTGCACAGGTCTGGAAAACGGGGACAGCACCGGCAGAGTGGAACAGAGGAATGGTTGTCGGATTGCCCGGGAGGGGAGATCTTGCAGACTGCAATGGTTGGAGAGGAGTCGCTCTTCTCTCAGTTCCCAGCAGGATACGAGGCAGGATGGTTATACAGAGAATGTCAAGAACGGTGGACCGTGGACTGAGGAAGGGGCGGGCGGGATTTAGAAAGAACAGAAGATGTGTAGATCATATATTTACTCTCAGGAACATTATAGAACAGTGCTCAGAATGGCAAAGACAGCTGTACATTAATTTCGTTGATTTTGAAAAGGCTTTTGACAGTATACATAGGGACAGTTTATGGAAAATACTGAGGGCTTATGGAATTTCAAGCTGCATAGTGTCAATCATAAAAAGCCTCTATGCCAACTTTAAGTGTAGTGTTGGGCAGAGCAACCTAACCTTTGAGGTGAGGACAGGGGTGCGACAAGGATGCCCCTTGTCAACCAATCTACTTTTAACAGTCATAAACTGGGTGATGCGCCAGACGGCAGAGGGCAGTCCAGGAAGAATGAGATGGACTGCATTTTCTACATTGGAGGATCTGGAGTGTGCAGATGACATTGCACTGCTAGCACATTCACATCAACACATCCAGGGAAAAAAACAGATAGTGTGTGTGGCCAGCAGGTGGGCTTGGACATAAGGAAATTGTCCTCTTTTCACACAACATGCCTAAGAAAAGTTCACCGAGTCTTTTGGCCGAATATCATCACCGGCCAAGATCTGCTTACTCGGAGCAAGCAAGAGGACATGCACACCATCATAGCTGACAGACGCTGGGGCTGGGTTGGTCATGTCCTCAGGGTAGATTCCGGTGCCATCACAGATGCAGCTATGCTTTGGACCCCTGGGAGAAAGCGAAAGAGAGGCCGACCGAAAACAACAAGGCGGGGGACTTTGGAGGCTGAGGTGCAAAGGGTGAGTCAGGGTTGGGCCACTGTGCGAAGTGTGGCCGCCGACCGAGCATAGTGGAATACATTTGTTGTTGCCCTACAAGACGCTACTAGGAGTGATGGCCACTGACTGCTTTGACGGTCGGCGGCTAAGGATCATGGAAGAAAGAGGCTATCACCGTAAACCATTTAGCACTATTTACCAGAAAAATCCAGAATAAAAATCTTCACGAATCTTTTTTTTTGTTTGTTTAAACAACAATAAATCCAGAGGAAAATGGTTGTGACTGCGAGCTAGACTTTCTTCTCAAATTCTGACTGGCAACTAATAGTTGGGTTAAAGACACAGTCGTATACATATCAGTAAATGCCTTTTCATCCCTAATAGCGTTAATTCGCGCTCCAGTGTGAGACAAATTCAGAAGCGAAAAATTAAAGTTGAAAGGCTTACGTTTTGGTCTTTTCATCGGTTCTCGGCTGGAGTGATGACCAACATCAGAGACTTTCTTTCTCCTAACGGTTTTCTCTGTAGAATGCCCGTTCCAAGATCAAAATAAACTAGAGATTGCTAGACTTTCACTGGACGAACTTTAAAGGGTCACGTCCGCCTTTCTCGTATGCTGTCTGTCTGTCGAGTACTTTATGATTGACAGATGAGCTCGCGTGAGTGGAAAGAAGTAAAACCAAAGCGTGATTCGTTTCCTGTTATGACTGACAGGTTACGAAGATTATAACCCTGCGTTAGTCCATGTTTATAGAAAAGAGGGCGGGGACAAAAGGTGAGCTTGCAGAATGAAAGACAGGACGTATAATGCATGTTTTAGCTAGCAAATCAGAGAGCAGCTAGCTATAAGATGTCAGATTACTGTAGGCTCTTTTCCATTACTAGTCACAATACTGCAACACATGTCGTACAAGGCGACTAATATGAGGCTGCGCATGGGGTTGGCAACCTCATGATATAAAACAAAATGTTACACAAACCACTGATGTAACAGCATGTGAACACTTGGTTGTAGGTTCTCTACAATAGAATGGGATGGGTTGGTGGCTCTATGTTCCGGTATGAGAGCAAGCAAAAAAAAAAAAAAAAAAAAAAAAACAAGATCTGTTATATTCCTTCGAGTGTTGAAGCTAATTGCACTCCTGCATCTTATTATCTCTGCGTCTTGTATCATTATGAGCTCTATCTATGTATCTTATTTTTGTGTGTTGTGCATCCCTTTAACTCGAATTTCTGTCTTTGGGCATGGCATACACGGCGACTAATTTAAGGTTGTGAATGTGGCAGGTAACTTCATCATGTAAAACCACAGCTGCATGAGCACGTGACTGCTTGATGCAGACTTCCTGCGGGACTAGTTGCTGTGGTGGTTCCATGCTCTGTAAGGGAAGCCAAGGAAAATTATGAATGAATGATAATAGATACTGCGGTGATAAAGTACTGTCGTGATTGCAACAAAAAGACTGAACTGTAAAATACAGCACCATGACACGGTGTAGTTTACGGTGATTTACTGTACCTTGGACTGAAAGGTACGTCTCTCAAAGAAAACTTAACACAGTAATGAATTAACTGTTCTTGAATCGACTACATTACTTTTGAACTCCATTACTTTTGACACTTTTCCCCCGTCTATTGTGTTTGTATCGTTTGTATTTTGTGACAGGAAAGTTTTTGCATTATTAAAGCGAGTCGTAAGCTGTTATATTAATAAAATAGACATTTGTATAACTTCATCTTTTTGTCTTTACTCCAGATCGTGTCTTTTGGTCCCAGTTATGAATTATATGGTTACAGAGTCAGATTTGGTAATTTAAGTGTGGTATTCAAAACAGACGACAAAGAGAATAGTGCTAGCCCAGTAACCACAGAAGACTTGTATGTCCTCGTCAGGGAAACGTTGCAGAATGCCACTCAAGGTTTGAATCTAATTCTTTCTTTTATGCATTGTTGATGAATGTAAGTCTTGAAATTAAGATTATTGTGTTTCAGCTGTTGCTGTTGTTGGTTGTGGTATGTATGGTTAACATTTCTGTTTATAGAGTTAGGATGAATAGTTGTGATGGATTTGGGATTGTTTCCATCTCTGGCTGTGGTCAGGTTTAAGGGGTCTAGTCATATTATGTTCACATAATTAATGGAAACGATCACTATTCAGAGACCAGGTGAGTTTCTGATTGCAAATGAAGAGGTGGACAGACTATTTTGAGGACCGTCTCAATAGACCAGCTCCACAAAACTCAACGGACACCCAGCCAGCAGAAGAAGAGCTACAAATTAACGGTGAAAGACCAACGAAGGAAGAAATAAAGAAAGCCATAAAGCTTCTAAGAAATGGAAAAGAGTCTGGACTTGATGGCATTCCAGCAGAGGCCATCAAAGCAAATATCGACACGGCTACAGTGATGTTATATAAATTACTTGGTAAAGTCTGGGAAAAGGAAGAGATACCAGCAGAATGGAAGGAAGGATATCTGGTTAAGTTGCCTAAGAAGGGAAATTTACAAGAGTGCACAAATTATAGAGGAATAATGTTACTGTCAGTGCCAGGAAAATTATTAAACAGGATTGTCCTTGATAGATTAAAAGAGTCCATAGACAAGAAACTGAGAGATGAACAAGCAGGTTTTCGATAAAACAGATCATGTACAGACCAGATAGCCACTTTGAGAATAATAGTTGAACAAATTCTGGAATGGAATTCCCCACTATACATCGGAGCAGGTTTTCGATGAGGCAAAACAGATCATGTACATTTGAAGACATGACATGCAGAGTTCGTCATGAAGGACAGCTTACAGAACCGTTTAAGATAAGAGTGCGACAGGGATGCCCCTTGTCTCCATTTCTTTTCTGACTAGCAATAGACTGGGTTATGAGATCATCGACAAAACACAACAGAAATGGATTCCAGTGGACTCTGACTAAGTAGTTGGATGATCTGGATTTTGCTGATGACTTGGCTCTTCTGTCCCATAACCGTAATCAGATGCAGGTCAATTTGAAAACACTCGATGAGAGTTCACAGCAATTGAGTCTGAATATACACAGTGAAAAGACAAAAATAATGAGAATAAATGCAGGTAATGATAACAGGGTTGAACTTGAAGAAACACCACCAATACAAGATGTAGAATCTTGGCAGCAATATAGACCAAGTTGGAGGGACAGAGAGTGATTTCAAACTAAGAATACAAAAAGCAAGAGGAGCTTTTATTGCATTGGGAAATATATGGAGATCAAGAGAAATCGGATCCAACACGAAAAAAAAAAGAATCTTCCACTCAAATGTGAAGTCAGTCCTATTGTATGGCTCTGAGACATGGAGAACAACAAAGACAACAACCAAAAAGCTACAGACTTTCATAAATGGGTGCTTACGTAGAATAGAGGGATTAAAATGGTATGACAATGTTAGCAAAGTGGAACTGATGATAAGAACTAAACAAGTGCCAGTGGAACAAGCGATGAGAAGAAGACGATAGCGATGGATAGGACACACACTGAGGAAACCTGTTGATAGCATTACAAGGCAGTCCTTGTTCTGGAACCCCCAGGGCAAGAGAGGCAGAGGTAGACCAAGAAGCACATGGAGAAGAGAGCTGGAAACAGAGGTGAAAATGATGAGGAGAACGTGGAAAGAACTTGAGATGATGGCACGTGACAGGAGGACTTGGCATGTGTTTGTTGAAGGCCTATGCTCCTTTGGGAGTGGAGGGTTATGAATGAATGTCCATCTTCACTCTCCGTAAACTAAATTAGTTAAATTACCAGTGGAGTAAGAGATCAGAAGTGGACACTGACTTGGATAGGACGCGGATTGTGAAAACGTGTTAATAGTATTACAAGGCAATTACTGGTCTAAAATCCACATTGTAAGATTGGTAGAAGGAGACCGCAGTAACAAATGGAGAAAAAATTCTAGACAGACAAAACAGGAATAAAACTAAGACAGAGAAAGATCTTGAATGGTTGACACAATACAATAATCTTCTTCTTTGATCCTTAGCCGCCGACTATCAATTCAGGCAGTAGCCATCCCGCATGGTGGCGTCTTGTAAGGCAGCAACAAACTGCTTCCACTTTGTTCAGTCGGCGGCCATCCTTCGTACAGTGACCGAGCTCTGGTTCATTCTTTGCATCTCGGCCTCCACAGTTCTCCGCCAAGTTGTTTTGGTCGGCCTCTCTTTAGCTTTCATTCGGGGGTCCATAGCAGGAATGTCTGGTGTAAATTTGTTGAAGGCATTTGGTCGATGTGGAGTTAACGTGTATTGATAATGATAATCTTATTCTTCTTCAAGCACTATACCTGTTGGCAAAGGCGATCATGTATCTCTACAACTTCTGTCTCTTGTACTATTGATCAACTTTGTTGTTGATGTCTTTCCATGCCATGGACATAACGTCTCCAGAATGCACTAACAAATTAAATGGAACAGTGTTAAAACAAGTCAAGAGTACCTGGGCACGTTAATAACATCGGATGGATGATGTATCTTGGAAGTGAAGAGTAGAATAGCTGACGTAAAACAGCATTCCATAAAATGAAAAATATGTTATGCAACAACTTTTTGTCAATGGAAGTAAGAAAAAGAGATATTCAGTGTTATATGGAACAAATCATGACATACGGAGGTGAGTTATGGACAATTAGCAAATAAAGTAGGAAAGTGCTAGAGGCCACAGAGATGTGGTTTTATGGAAACAATTTAAAAATGCCATAGGCAGCGATCAAGAGTAATGAGCATGTCCAGAAAGAGGTCAGTGCACCAAGGAATCATATTCCTCATGTTAGAATGAAGCAATCCACTTTTTTAGTGTGCTATGAAAATAGTGAAGCTATAGTACATCGTATCAACAGGAAATATTGAAGCTATAATACATCGTGGCAACAGGAAATAGTGAAGCTATAGTAGTACATCGTGGCAACAGGAAATAGTGAAGCTATAGTACATCGTGGCAACAGGAAATATTGAAGCAGTACATCGTGGCAACAGGAAATATTGAAGCAATAGTACATCGTGGCAACAGGAAATATTGAAGCTATAGTACATCGTGGAAACAGGAAATATTGAAGCTATAGTACATCGTGGCAACAGGAAATATTGAAGCTATAGTACATCGTGGCAACAGGAAATATTGAAGAACAAAAAGGGATAGAGGAAGACAAAGACAGAAGATGCACAACAGTTTGACATCACGGCTTGGAAAGATAATAATAATGGTATTTAAAGATAATTAGATATGACTCTTTTACTCGACTTAATATGTGTTGTAATTAAAAGTCAGTTCTAGACTAGTAAAAACAGACCTCGGGTTTATTTTAACTATTTTGATTTGATGTCATACCTAGGTATACTTGGGTCAGATCTTGCTGCAGCTGCAGACAGAATCGAAACCTTAGCACAGAACTTGATCTCTAATGGATTACCAGGTTTGTTGAGAATGTTTATTCCTGGAACTTATCACGCTATTGAGAAGGAGAACAATAGATATATTTTAGGTTGTTAGATCTTAGGTTTTTTTTAATGTTTATATACATCTTGTAAATTTCTAGATCCAGCGGCATCAAGTAAAGTATAGGACCACAACTCCCTATCACATTTTAATTTTGCTCCTATAGGTCACGGAGATAGCACTACAATGGTCCCATTACAGTATGTCAGCAAGTGTGACGGTATTGCGTCCCCTTCTTTGCAGTAGTGGTCCAACAATGGCATAGACAAATCAATTAAGGAAAATAAAACACAGCAATCCAAGACAGGGGAAGGTCCTCTCGCAGGGAGGCGTATGATGCAACACAAAGAAAGCCGAAGGGAGTCTGCGTTACTGACTAACCTTCTTTCTTCTAGGAGAACTTCCAGATTTGGCATCTGGAATGTTCGGACATTAAACGAACAAGGGAAAGGGGCACAAGTAGCAGCAGAAATGAGGGAATATAAAATCTAGGTTCTGGGAATGTGTGAAACAAAGTGGAAGGGGGTACACAAGAAGAAACTCATCATAGGTGAATAGGTGCAGTCATCAGGACATGAAGACGAAAGTTCACACCACAGTGAAGCGGTAGCTCTTATGTTAGAAGAAGACGATGGCGATGGATAGGACACACACTGAGGAAACATGTTGATAGCATTACAAGGCAGTTCTTGTTCTGGAACCCCCAGGGCAAGAGAGGCAGAGGTAGACCAAGAAGCACATGGAGAAGAGAGCCGGAAACAGAATTGAAAATGATGAGGAGAACGTGGAAAGAACTTGAGATGATGGCACGTGACACGAGGACTTGGCATGTGTTTGTTGAAGGCCTATGCTCCTTTGGGAGTGGAGGGTTATGAATGAATGAATGGATACAGAAAAGCTGTTATCCTCGTATTTGGGGATTGCGAAAAGGGTTAAGAAGTTCAGGTGGCAGCATATGTTTGAACTTAGCTGCCAATGACCGTTTTGTCTTTTCACACTGATCACTCGTCTCTTGTCAATTTCGCCGGGTGCAGCTCGTCTCCAAGAAACTTCAAGGAAATTGTACACAGTGCTTCCTTTGTCTTAAGGCGTAGGCCTCTGATCCCGTCTTGTTCCAGAAATAGTACGTTCTGCTGGTACCAGCAATAACTGTGATAGAAGAATAGAAAAGAACGTGCTTCTGAGTATGGCGTTCTCCGACACAGTTATGTGTCTCCCCTCTTCTATTTCACCATCCCACTTAACTCAGAAATTACCCTCGATGAGAATTAAATTTAATCCCTCGGGATAAAACTTCCTTTATATTTAAACTGAATAGCTTTAGCTTTACATTACACTTAAATGAAAAGGCTAAACGTACAGATATAATATGTTTTACATTTATATCTCCAAGGTTTGAAAAGTGTTCACAATATAAATTCATTCATGTTTTATTTACATTTACACTTGTGGAAAAGTTTGAAACCTCGTTTAATTAAAATAACTATTTTCACATGGCTATTTACGCTAGTTTAAAGCGTGAAACCTTACATTAATTTTAAAGTGAATATGTTTAAAGGGACATTTACACGGCTTTGAAAATGTAAGTCTTTTTCTTAGAATGTACATCATTTCTTTTCATCTTTCACTTCCTGCTCCATAGATAGCCCGGAACTATTTTATGCATTTAGTTCTCTTTACGAAACTATCAATAAAGCAATCACCAGCCCGTGCAGTGGTGGTTCATGAATCATCATTCTACATGCTGAGGTTGCCAGCCTCAAATGACTTTGACATCCAATAGCGAGTTTCACACAAAAACATTCACATGGTAATACATACATATATGTTAGTTCACACGTTAGTAATAAAATAGGAAATGTAAATCACAAATTACTCCAGCCCTGGCTACAGACGTGTCGCACAGATGCATAGAAGAGACGAATCGTTCTCTTACAACACGTGTCTGGGATTTCTTTTAATTTTACAAAAGATTGCTCCTTCTGACTCCGTGTTTTTTTTAGTTTCCTAATTCCGGTGTTCCTTAATAAAATTTGAAAGAGATTTCCTGTGCTTTATAAGTCTTATCTGGTTTTCCAACAAAAGGTCCGGATAACAATTAGGAATTATGAATCTAATTCTTCACTCTGGCTAAGGTCTGGTGTGGTCTTGGCGAGCGTGCAAATCACAGAGAAATAAAACTGCTAAAAAATGTCGGTATCCCTCCCAATGATGTTATGAGTCTAATCAGAAAGATCCAATCATTTCAAATTATGCAGATAGGGTGTGATATTTTAAAATATTGCCACGTGAAATAAGGTGCGTGCCTGCAAAGGTCACGTATTACCATATACGGACATCTGATGCCTTGCATACACTCTCACCAATACATTTGTAGACTCATATTGTCTAAAATATAATCAATCAATGACTACTTTTAAAACAAGGACCGGAAGCGATTATATCACTCTTGTCTGCCCACAGGTGTCACACAGACAGTAATCTGGTCTTATTAGCAGTTCAGTCTAAACGAGCCGGCGACTATCTTATCTCAGCTCCTCGTAATCTGGGATGACCGGGTAACAAACCGGTGACATATCTGCATGGAGTGTCACAAATGTGATATTTATCACCTACAGGGTGATTTGATAAAATCACATATCTGCTACTTAGCAGACAAAGAAAGAAAGAAAGAAAGAAAGAAGTGCGATAATTAACTGCACATAATAAAAATCAGTACCACAAATTTACCGATACTGCCGGAGAGAACCAAAGATCGATAGAGGGCGTCCCTGTCGTCACAGCACGACAGCATTTATGTGTTGTTTGTAGCAATTTATTTTACACCATGACGTTGCCCGTACCATGTACAACTTCAAATTAGCCATCATTTAGACATAGTTGAACTCCTTGCCTTGTTTGACTTTGATCTACCAACACTGAGCTTAAAATCTTGGTGAGATGGTTGAACTACTTAACTCATCATCATCAGTTGCCATCTCCCCAACGAAGGTTGGCTGTAATGGATCTCCAACATCTTCTGTCTCTTGTCTTGGTGGTGCACTCTTATAGACTCTTTCCTGTCCATCTCTTGATGTTATCTTCCCACTTATAGCGCTGTCTTCCCCTTGCACGTTTGCCTTCAACTCTCCCTTCTGTTATGGTCATCTGCAAGGTGTTATGCCTTATTCCTTTTTATGTGGCCAAAGTATTTTAGCTGCCAAACTTTGACCTCCCTCATTAGTTCTTTTTTCATACCTAGATTTTCTAGGACCTCCTTATTTGTTTTCATCTCTATCCATGAGATACGCCCCATTCATCTATATATCCACATTTCAAGAGCCTCAATTCTTTCTTCCAACTGCTTATTCATCGTCCATGTTTCTGCACCATATAAAAATGCAGAATATATATAACACTTTATGATTCTCAGTTTTAATTTGTGAGATAACTGTTTGGATGTCAGTAAATGTTTCAGGTTGTTGAATGTAGCTTTGGCCATTCCTATTCTCTTCTTGATTTCTGTTTCACATCTGCCATCTTCTGTTATTATATGACCAAGATATACGTAGCTCTTGACTTGATCCAGGATTTTCCCATTTACGCTTATCTTTAATGTGGATTTATCGTTTGTTTTGCTAATTATCATAGTTTTTGTTTTTTCAATATTAATGTCGAGTCCATATTCAGGACTTATACTGTTCACTTGCTTCACTAGTTCTTGTAACTCCTGTTCGCTTTCAGCTAACAACACGGTATCATCTGCATATCTAAGGTTGTTTATAGACCTTCCACTGATGTTCAGTCCTGGTATTTCCTGTATCTGTTTGAAAATTTTTTCGGTGTATAAATTAAATAGGCAGGGGGACAGCACACAACCTTGTCTGACACCTCTTTTTATGTCTATGTATGGTGAATAATTCCTTCCAGATCTTACTGTGGCAGTTTGCTCCCAATAAAGGTTACTGAGTATTCTTATATCTTTTCCATCAATACCTATGTCTTCGAGGCATTCAATTATTTTCTCATGATGGACTCTGTCAAAAGCCTTCTTATAGTCAATGAAGCACATATACATACTTTTTTAGACCTCTGTATATTTTTCTGCTAATATTCTTAGGCAAAATATTGCCTCTCTTGTTCCACTGTTCCGTCTAAAACCAAACTGTTCTTCTTGGATTTCGCTGTCTACTTTACTTTTTATTCTTTCCTGTATGATTTTGAGCAGTATCTTAATTGCATGACTCATCAGGCTGATTGTTCTGAAGTCTGAACATTCTGTTGCATTTGGTTTTTTGGACAATGTTATAAAAACTGATGTCTTCATGTCGTGTGGTATATATCCTGTATTGTATACATCGTTGCATATTTCTGTGATTGTATTTATATCAAAGCTCTCCAGAGCTTCTATCATTTCAATTTTTATGTTATCCATGCCTGCTGATTTTCCTTTTTGTATCATATGAATGGCATTCTCTACTTCTGATCTGAGAATGTTTGGGCCTTCATTAGATTCTGGTGATGGTTTTTTACCTCTGTTGTCCTCGAATAGTTCTTTTACGTATTCTGCCCATCTGTTTGATATGTCTTTCTCATCAAGTAATATTACACCATTTTTGTTCTTGATGCAGCTTCCTCCTTGTGCAAACCGCGACCGATTTGATAATTTCTTTATTTCTTCATGCATATCTCTTGTCATGTTCTTTGCTTCCAAGTCTTCTATTTCCTTGCATTTTGTTTCTATCCACCGTTCCTTTGCTTCTCTACACATAGTACGTATGTCATTGTCTATTGTTTTATATTTTGGAGTGTTTATTGCTTTCTTTCGTTCGGCCATTTTATTCAAGACGTCATTTTTCATCCAAATTTGATTTTTCTTAGACTCCTTTTTAGGTAAATTTGCATTTGCTGATTGTATGCTTGTTTTTAAGCATTCCCATTTTGCGGTTGCTTTTTCTTCTTGGTTTTCTCTTCTATACTGCTCCATGCTTTCTGTCAATAACTGTTGATATTTATTTTTGACGTCGATTAAATATTTCTGTTTTATGTCTGGTTGTTTCAGCGCTGATATTTCTATCTGGGGTTCCTCCTGTCTTCAGTTTCCTGCTCTTTTCAGCTTTATATTTACTTTGATGACGACTGGATTGTGATCTGAATTTATGTCGGCGCCAGGATGTGTCTTTGCACTTGTGACACTGTTCTTAAATCTATGTTTTATCATGATATAGTCGATTTGATTTCGTGTTACATCTCCTGGGCTTTTCCATGTGTATAATTTCCTTGGGTGGTGTTCAAAAAAGGTGTTACATATGACCAGCTGGTTTTCTTGACAGAACTGGATACGTTTGTCACCTCTATCATGTCTTGTCCCTAATCTATACTGTCCTACTATTTTCTTGTATTTTCCTTTTCCTACCTTTGCATTCATATCACCCATTACTATCAACACATAATTTGATTTGACTGGTTTAAGTGTGTGTTGTAGCTCTTCATAGTATTCTTCTATTTCTTCCTGGCTGTGATCTTTAGTTGGTGCATAAGTTTGTAAGATTGATATGTCGAATGGCTTTGCTCTCATCTTTAGTAACATCATTCTGTCATTGTGTGTGAAGTATCCACATACGTATTTTTCTAACTCCTTCTTTATCAACATTCCTACCACTTTTTCATGTTTGGTCTCTTTTTATGTAGCCTGTATCCAAAAGTCTTGCCTCTGCAACTCCCAGTATATCGAGTTTCATGTCTGTTGCCTCTAATATAAGATTGTCAATCTTTCCTTCTCCTTTTAGAGTTCTAACATTCCATGTTCCTATTTTTAGGCTTCTCCTACTAGTTTTTAGGTGGTCTTTCTCAGAATGCTCCCTTTCAACAGAATTTAAGGAACACTCGTCATTATGTACTTCCTTACTCATTAGAGGAGTTGCCTCTTCCCTGTTAATTTGAACAGTAGATTCTTCCCCAGGGGACAGAGAGTTCTCTACTTATCGGTTCTTATCTTGTTGTTGTGATCCCATTACGTTCTGTAGGAAGTACGTGGTAAGGCCCCAATCTCTTCCACGGGGGCTAGCCATTGTCTTTTTCTATGTCCGACACGCCTCTAGTGCGCCACACACTTTGCTGTTTCGCTTTGCTAGCCGTTGATCTTCTCAGATTCCTCCGCCTCACTCACTCCTTAACTAGCATGTCGTAATTGGTACCTACGAAGGTTTCGCATGGACGAACCAAAATCAATATTTAAAAAACATTTTACCACTGTCGTAAAATACAATCTGTATGTACAACACGCTCACGAGACAAACGCTAATTTCCATAGAATTGTACTCCCAATGCTATTAAATAAAACAGCTTGTGTGTTAGTGACTAACAGCTTCTACTGTGCCAGTAGGGAAATCCAATGTATGCTGCTGAAATGCTAGTTAATTATCTCGCTGGTAAAGCCACTCGATTTTATTACACACTTGCGTGAAACTAACGTCACAGTTCAAGCCTAGCCTTCAACGCAAGAGCGAGAGAAGAAAACGTGTAAAAGAATACACGAAGGCATAAAATTGAGAGATAAATATCGTAGCATGATAGAAACGCGACGTCGAAGGTTTTGCAGACTCCCCTTTTTCTCGACATGCGTTAGTGGCACATATCCACACTGTTGGACTTGTCAGCCGATATAAACACACACACAAGTAGCATTTCTAGCTAAAAAGTAGGGCTAAAGTAATTTACGACAAACCTGTTGTCAAAATTTTGGGACTTACTACAAGGATCTGCTGCGGTCTGCATGAGAGAGATAGTTAAAAATAAAAGGAAAAAATTAAGGTTAACTTGAGATTTTTTGAATATACAGTACAGAATGGGGGGGGATGAGAAGGAGTATCGGATTAGGAGTGTGATAGTTCGTGTTTACTAATTTGAATAGGAGAGATAGGAAATTTTTTTTTTAAAGCATTTTAGAAATAAAACGATACTAGGCATTAGAAATAAATACAAGAATAAAATAATGTAATGACTGTGCGATAGATAACAACAGGATCAATAAGTATGTATCAGAATTTAAAACTATTATGAAATAAAGAAGTTGGACAGAAGACAGATAGACTAATGGACTTGAAATCTTTCTCAGTTTGCCCGTAGGTGGGGGTAGAGGGGAAGGAGTCCTAATTTTGAATATTTGAGGTCAGTTTGAAAAAAGAACGCTAGAAGCCAAACGGTCCCTGATTGGCTGTGGTGTAATATACTAACGGTTGTATAAAAACAATTAGTAGTTGGTATTCGGGGCCACTTGTTAACAAAATTTCATACACTAAAGAAGTTGTTTTAAGACAAGGAAGGAGTACTTACTTGTTTGCTATTTCTGCACTAGCAGCGATTTGGATTATACCATATATCGCAATATTCAACGGTTTAGTGTGTAAATTTCTTTGATGCGGTAAGAATTAAAACATTTATATTGTCATTTTTATCATTATTAGGTATGCATTATTGAATCTGTATGAGCCTTATGGGGGAAAACGTTTATCTAGAGGGAAGTCAACATCAAACACTGTGTTTTTTCACAGCGTTGTTAGGAAATGTATTAACCTGTTGTAGAAAAGCCAGACAGGCTTTCTACCATATTGGGAGAAAAGAAAATTAAATATTAATGGAAAAAAATGTTGTATTATGACATAAGACCAGGAAGATCACTGACCGTCTTCTTCAGCAAGTCACCGTGATTGTACATGACTTGATATTATTAATGTAAAATGTTTTCTTTGTCAAGGAAAGTGTCAAACGGTGGTTTGAAAGTTATTTATCCATGAAGGGGGTACCAACCTAATTGAGAACGTTAACTAATTGTTTAGTTACCATACTGATGTCTGATAATATTGCAAATGTTAGAGTAGGGAAAGAGAGAGACTAGTAGATGCTGAGTTGGACAAATTTATATTATTCCAGGGTTTCTTCTACGATTCAAAGTGAGCCCAGGTGATCAAATCGTCTTCTTCTTCAGTCCTTAGCCACCGACCGTCAAAGCAGTCAGTGGCCATTACGCCTAGTGGCGTCTTAGGGCAACAGCAGATAGGTTTTCTTTGCCATTGTTTCCCATCACGCCTAGTGGCGTCTTTAGGGCAACGGCAAATCAACCCATTTGCTGTTGTTTCCGTAATCGAAGTGACTGGCAAACGGGTGATCAGCCCGTTGTGCCCTAGGTGATCAAATACCTGACCCTTAGTTCTGCAGTGAGGCCATATCTACTGAGTGCCTGCACATAAATATATTACAAGAAGCAGAAACATGACTTGGCAGTGGAAGCTGGCATTGTATACTTCAGTCAGCCTGTTACCAGAAATCCCAGATAAGCAATCGTGTCCGGGGTATTTGATATCACAAACAATCCAACTCTCAATTTCCCAAAATGTATTGTGTCAGACAGTGATGAATCAAAACGTTCTAACGACCTGTACTCTTTTCTAGTAGCAAGGAATACTTGACACTTTTCTAACTTGACTTATATAAATAATTGTGGGAAAACACAGACTCAATTATATTTGTGAATTAATTGCTGTAAATATTTGTATTATCATTTGGAGTTGATTATTCCTGTGTCTAAAAGAATAACAAAGATACAGGAAAATAAATTGTAAAAAAATATGTTAAATTGAAAACTTAACCAGTGACTTGTTTAATCATTGTTTATTAGTAATAGGTGTAGTTTTTGTCCTGTTTCTACACTTCATCACATTGCATATACCATAGACACTTGCTAGACAACATACACACACCATTACACTTCAGTAGGGAAAGATATATAATCGGGTGAGGTCATTGGTGGAAGCAGACAGGTTCCCTGTAAACGTATCTGAATTTAATAACCTCAGGGGCTTGCATAGCTGACCTCACGCCTGATAGAATTAAAATTACTAATATTTATAGAATAACACCAAATCCACCACATAAATTTGGGGCTCGTCCGGGATTTAAAGTTTTCTTAATACCCTACATAAATTGAGTCACTAGGTCCCACCATTTGTAAAATATAAAAGTAAAAATAATTTGAGAGTGGTTTGAGATATCATTGCCCTTTGTCTTGTGTTTAGTTGGTTAATTAGTTTAAGGTAGTGGAAAGCATGTGATATTGTTAACAGTGAGATGGCTGATGTTGCAAAATACAGATCTGCTGCTGTGCAGACTGCAAAGAAAATGAATTTAGATGGTCAAGCTCTGATTCAGTATGTGACATCAGAGTGCGACCAGTATATGGAAAGAGAAGATAAGAGGCTAGCTGAAGAAAGAAAGTTAGAAGCTGATAGGTTAGCTGAGGAGATGAGAATTATGTTAGAAGATGCTAGGGAGCTTAAGAAATTAGAGGCTGATAGGGAGGCTGAGATCAAGAAGCTGCAGTTGGAGGAAAGGAAGCTTGCGGCTGAAAAGGAGGAGAAAAGATTACAGATGGAGGCTGCAAAGGAAGCAAAAAAAAATTACAGCTTGAAGCTGAGGCCAGATAAGAAGAAAAGAGGATGGAGGCTGAGAAAGAAGAGAAACGGTTACAAAGGGAACATGAGTTGCGACTAAGGGAGTTGGAGTTACAAGGCCATGCTCCTGATAATGGAAGTAGCTCATCCACTTCTGACTCTGCTGCAAGCCAGGTATCCTCCTCATCAGCCATGGGGTTTCATTTGGACCCCTTTGTAGAAAAAGAGGATGATATTGAATCATTCCTCTCTAGATTTGAGGCACTAGCTACCATGTATGGGCTAGAAAAAGAAAGATGGAGTATGAAGGTATCACAGGGGCTTAGGGGAACCTCTTATGAGGTATTCGCAAACTGAGCAAAGAAGATCAAGAGGACTACGACATTCTTAAGCAAGCTCTGCTAGTTAGATATGAGAAGAATAGTGAATTTTACAGAAAGAAATTTAGGAATGCTAAACTGTTGACTGGAGAGACTTACCACCAGTTCTCTGCACGTCTAGAGACTTACCTGGAGAAATGGACTGCTCTGGGAAAACCCAAGATTTAAAGGAAATGATTATGACTGAGCAGTTGAGAGAGTCCATGACTCTAGACCTGAGAAAATTTCTCACGGAACAAGGTGCTGAGAGACTGGGGGAGATCTTAAATGTGGCTGAAAGATATCAGGCAGCCCAGTCTGAGATGGCAGGCATTAAGAAGAAGCATATAGACCATAATAAAGCTCACCAAAACCTAAAACAAATTGATAATAGGGATCATAACCCAAGAACTAACCAAAACTATGATAGGCACAGGTTTGACCACCGAGATAGAAACCCACAGTTCAGTGAAAGGAGACCCTACAAACCAGAAGGGAAATATTGTAAAATTTGTAGGATGAACAATCATAATACTATTGACTGTGGTAGGAAAGTTCCTCCATATCACGCGGCATGCATGATAACAGTGGACAAGGGGAGGAAGAAACGGACAGAGAATCATACTAATCTTCAACATCCCCCACCTGTGAAGAAGTGACATGTATTGGTGCCAAGGTCAGGTGCCTTTACGATTCCAGTTTGGAATATGACTCAGTTGTGAGTGCAACCCTGGTGCACCCTGACCAGTATACCACAGAGAAAGTGGAGATACAAGGGGCCGTAAAGGGAATAGCCACCATAACACTTCCAGTAGCCGAGATCAATGTAAAGACAAGATACGTGGAAGGAGTGATTAGAGCAGCCGTGTGTGACGACCCTAACTACCCGCTGGTGTTAGGAAATAAGTATGTTTTTCTAGGAATCTACAGGAAAGCCAGAGCAGGATCCAAAAGGGAAGGACAACTAGTGTTGCCCAGAAGTTATAGGGAACAAGCGATGGCACAAGCACATGTTGTACCAGACGGTGGACACCAGAAGATGGGTACCACACGTCAAAGGACATCTGTTGCATTTTTCTGGCCAGGCGTAGCTGAAGACATTGAAAAATTTGTTGAGGCCTGCGACCAGTGCAGCAAGGAAAATTCCACAGGGTGGAAAACTAATAATCAGATGCCCGCCAAGCATTCTGATACATATGGGCCAAAAATTAAAAAGGATAATAATCATAAAAAGGTAGATAACGTGGATAGGAAAACCCCTTCCTACAACAAGTCTTCCCCAAAAAATATTTACATTAGCATCTCTGCGTATGGCACAAGGAAAACGCATAAATAAAGACCAGACATCCCAGGCACAGTTTGAAGCCGCTTTTCGTGAACTGGCCAACATTAACATTGAAGATAATCCGCCAGATTTGAATTAAAAACAAAATGTTAACAAAATAACAGTGGGTAGTGGGCGGTTGCGCACTTGGGCAAGTGTTCAACGCGCTTCACAATATGGCTATTAATTTAGCATGATGAGGGCACTGGTGACATTGGTAGTCACCCTACCCACACCGTCCAAGGGGAAGTACTGTACGGACCCTGGATGGAGATCACCCCCACATATTATAACAATGCAAAAACGGGGCGCATTGATTTCTGGTGCAGAAAAACTCATTTCCCAATATATTATACTAATTCACCAATATTGTCGTTAGGCGGAGAATCTAGTTGGTGAATCTGGCCTCCATTTGAGTGGCGCATTATAGACTCATATAGGGAAAATAGTAAAGGGTGTTTCCACATTCATTCAAGCCGGCGCGCAGACAAAGTGTTGGCTGTTAACATTTCGGAGGAACATAATGAATCCCTGAGCTGCCTTTTTGATTGAGGATATTCCGAATGTTTTATACAGGCTGATAATGAGATTACTGGAACCCCTACATAACTCTGCCATCATCATTTTATAGGTTATCCCCTCATAATTATTACAAACTTGAGGGACAACTATTATCTCTGGATATGTCATAGGACAGACTCCGTGAGGAGGAATGGTGAAAATTGATTTAGATCAGCATAGGACAGACAGTAATATCTGCAGCTGAAATAGATTCTTGGATTGCAGAGGTCTGAGGCAGCTTTCTTGAGTTGTGCTTACTTTGTATGACCCAACTGCAATAAATCCATGATCACTTAAAGGCAGAGTAAAACAGAGTTGATCGTGGTTGTCATACAGATATTGAAAGTTGCATTACCATTGCAAGCTTTTCTGACGGGGGAGATTATGTCGTAAAATACAATCTGTATGTACAACACGCTCACGAGACAAACGCTAATTTCCATAGAATTGTACTCCCATTGCTATTAAATAAAACAGCCCGCGTGTTAGTGACTAACAGCTTCTACTATGCCAGTAGGGGAATCCAATTTATGCTGTGGAAAAGCTAGTTAATTATCTCGCTGGCAAAGCCACTCGATTTTATTACACACTTACGTGAAACTAACGTCACAGTTCAAGCCTAGCCTTCAACGCAAGAGCGAGAGAAGAAAACGTGTAAAAGAATACACGAAGGCATAAAATTGAGAGATAAATATCGTAGCAAGGCAGAAACGCGACGTCGCTGGTTTTGCAGACCCCCCTTTTTCTCGACACGCGTTAGTGGCACATATCCACACTGTTGGACTTGTCAGCCGATATAAGCACACACACAAGTCGCATTTCTAGCTAAAAAGTAGGGCTAAAGTAATTTACGACAAACGTGTTGTCAAAATTTTGGTACTTACTGCAAGGATCTGCTGCGGTCTGCATGAGAGCGATAGTTAAAAATTAAAGGAAAAAATTAAGGTTAACGTGAGATTTTTCGAATATGTAGTACTGAATGGAAGGGGGGGGGGGGGGTAAATGAGAAGGAGTATCGGACTAGGAGGGTCACTAGTTCGTGTTTACTAATTTGAATAGGAGAGATAGGAAATATTTTTTGAAGCATTGTAGAAATAAAACGATACTAGGCATTAGAAATAAATACAAGAATAAAATAATGTAATGACTGTGCGATAGATAACAACAGGATCAATAAGTATGTATCAGATTGTAAAACTATTAATAAATAAAGAAATTGGACAGAAGACAGATAGACGAATGGACTTGAAATCTTTCTCAGTTTGCCCGTAGGTGGGGGTAGAGGGGAAGGAGTCCTAATTTTGAATATTTGAGGTCAGTTTTGAAAAAGGAACGCTAGAAGCCAAACGGTCCCTGATTGGCTGTGGTTTAATATACTAACGGTTGTATAAAAACAATTAGTAGTTGGTATTCGGGGCCACTTGTTAACAAAATTTCATACACTAAAGAAGTTGTTTTAAGACAAGGAAGGAGTACTTACTTGTTTGCTATTTCTGCACTAGCAGCGATTTGGATTATACCATATATCGCAATATTCAACGGTTTAGTGTGTAAATTTCTTTGATGCGGTAAGAATTAAAACATTTATATTGTCATTTTTATCATTATTGCATTATTGAATCTGTATGAACCTTATGGGGGAAAACGTTTATCTAAAGGGAAGTCAACATCAAACACTGTGTTTTTTCACAGCGTTGTTAGGAAATGTATTAACCTGTTATAGAAAAGCCAGACAGGCTTTCTACCATATTGGGAGAAAAGAAAATTAAGTATTAATGGAAAAAAAATGTTGTATTATGACATAAGACCAGGAAGATCACTGACCGTCTTCTTCAGCAAGTCACCGTGATTGTACATGACTTGATATTATTAATGTAAAATGTTTCCTTTGTCAAGGAAAGTGTCAAACGGTGGTTTGAAAGTTATTTATCCATGAATGGGGTACCAACCTAATTGAGAACGTTAACTAATTATTTAGTAACCATACTGATGTCTGATGATATTGCAAATGTTAGAGTAGGGAAAGAGAGAGACTATTAGATGCTGAGTTGGACAAATTTATATTATTCCAGGGTTTCTTCTACGATTCAAAGTGAGCCCAGGTGATCAAATACCTGACCCTAAGTTCTGCAGTGAGGCCATATCTACTGAGTGCCTGCACATAAATATATTACAAGAAGCAGAAACGTGACTTGGCAGTGGAAGCTGGCATTGTATACTTCAGTCAGCCTGTTACCAGAAATCCCAGATAAGCAATCGTGTCTGGGGTATTTGATATCACAAACAATCCGACTCTCAATTTCCCAAAATGTATTGTGTCAGACAGTGATGAATCAAAACGTTCTAATGACCTGTTCCTTTTTCTAGGAGCTAGGAATACTTGACACTTTTCTAACTTGACTTATATAAATAATTGTGGGAAAACACAGACTCAATTATATTTGTGAATTAATTGCTGTAAATATTTGTATTATCATTTGGAGTTGATTATTCCTGTGTCTAAAAGAATAACAAAGATACAGGAAAATAAATTGTAAAAAAAAAATATGTTAAATTGAAAACTTAACCAGTGACTTGTTTAATCATTGTTTATTAGTAATAGGTGTAGTTGTTGTCCTGTTTCTACACTTCATCACGTTGCATATACCCTAGACACTTGCTAGACAAGATACACACACCATTACACTTCAGTAGGGGAAGATATATAATCGGGTGAGGTCATTGGTGGAAGCAGACAGGTTCCCTGTAAATGTATCTGAATTTAATAAACCTCAGGGGCTTGCATAGCTGACCTCACGCCTGATAGAATTAAAATTACTAATATTTATAGAATAACACCAAATCCACCACAACCACAGAAACCAAAGCACAAACTGAGGACAAATAATAATTGTATATAAGAAAATATAGCACAATTGCACGAACGCACGTAGTTCTTTAGTTCAGACTTCATGTAGGTGCTACAGCTGTGGAGTTAGTACCTTGCTCATTAAGGAGTGAAATTCATCTTTGCAGGACAGATTATGCATCGCTACTGACACGTAAACAGTAATAATACTAACACCATCACTTCTTTCTTCTCATCTCTATCTCTTGTTCCTCCTGTTCACACTTCGTTAAATTCATGATATGTTCACCTTGTTAAAAATAATGTTAAAACTATTGTTGTTATTATTATTGTATTCAACCTCATGTGTTTCTACTGTGCCTTTTCTCATTACTCATAAAATGGTTTTGATTCATAAGTAAAAATAATTATTTATGAAATCTTCACTAGCCCCCGAGGAAGAAGTGCGAAACCTCATCTTAGAAATTGTTAACAAGCTTGACATATTTCCATCCTTGTATATATTTCTTTCCGGTAAGTCTGGCTATATTGGCAACACTAGTCAACACATTTTTAAAAGTTATTTGTACCAGAAATTAAATATACCATTTCTTATTGATTTTGACATGCTGATTTAAAATATCATAATGAAATTCACCAGTTGGCTCTGGTTTTTTTTTTTAAAATGATGAATTTACATTACAGTAATACAAATAATGTATGCTTGTTTAATTATCTGGGGTGAACAGCTAGTTTTTCTACTTTAGCATTTTTAAAATTGTGGTTACATACTCAATTAATTGATATTTCGACATAAAATGATAGAAAAAATAAAAACATTATTTAAAGTTCACATTTCATGTTTTAAAAAAGGCACATTTGAACCCATTCCGTCATTATTCAGTCGCTGTTGTTGCTCTCTTTGCTTGCTTCTTGTAGTCAATCGATGAGGTGTCTCTTGTCACAGCCCAACAGTAATCAGCAAGCATTAAAGGGCTCCAATTGCCTTGATACCTTGTCTCAATAGCAGCAATATCCTGGTGAAATCGTTCACCATGCTCATAACTGACCGCTCCACAGTTTGACGTAAAGAAATCCAGATGAGAATCCAGAAAACGAATTTTCAAAGACATGTTGCAGCCAAGACTCTTATACTTCAGAAGGAGGTTTTCTACAATTTCACTGTAATTATCAGATCTGTTGTTTCCAAAAAAATTGTCCACCAATGACTTAAATGCTAGCCATGTTGCTTTTTCCTTGCCATGCAACACGCAAAGAAACTCGTCATCATGAAGAAGTTTTCGAATTTGCGGACCAACAAATACTGCCTCTCTTATTTTAGCTTCACTCAGTCTTTGAAATTTTCTGATGAGGTATTTAAAAGGCTCATCTGTTTTCTCCATTGCCTTGACAAAGTTTTTCATAAGACCCAGCTTAATGTGCAAGGATGGCAACAAAATCTTGCTGGTGTCGATAAGTGCTGGGTTCTCAACGTTCTTACTGCCAGGCTGCAATGACTGCCTGATTGGCCAATGTCTTCTGATGTAGTGGTCACTTCGTGCACGGCTATCACACTCACAGAGAAAGCAACAGTACCTGGTGTATCCACCCTGTAGTCCAAGCAAAAGAGCGACCACTTTTAAGTCACCGAAAAGTGACCAATGATGATGATCGTAGCTTATACATTTCAAAAGCTGCTTAATGTTTTCATAAGTTTCTTTCATATGAACTGCGTGACCAACTGGAATTGACGGTAACACATTACCATTATTCAACAAAACAGCTTTAAGACTCGTCTTGGATGAATCAATGAAAAGCCTGCTCTCTTCCGGTATGTAATTGATTTTGAGGGCTGCCATTAAACCAGAAATGTTGTGGCACACAGAAAGGTCACCCTCTTTGAAAAAGAATGTAATAACAGCGGCTTCTGGCGGTTCCTATACACAGGAATTTGTAACATCTTTCTGCAGGGGGAGATTCCACTGTTGCAATGTGGAACCCAAAAGCTCCGCCTTGTTCTTCGGTAAATTTAGATCTCTTACAAGATCATTCAGTTCACCTTGGGTTATTAAGTGTGGTTTAGTGGATGTAGTTTGCTCAAAATCTGGGGGTACGCTGTAGAGTTTGATGGGTTATCAGGACCACCAATGTCCTCGTTTCTTCCATTAATAAAAAAAGAATGAATTAATGAGGTATACCTTTATTTTATTTACTTCCCTTCTAACACGCCGTATTTATTTACTGTTTCCCTATCAAAACGAGTTATTTTAACATGAGTGTGATGGAAAACAAAAATAAAATTGATACAGCGATAAAATCCCCTCCATTATAAATAAAAAAGTTTTAAAATACCCATGTAGGGATAAAATATAGTTTATGATACGAATGGGCTGCTTCTTCGGCCACCGAGTCACTACAAGCGCGTTTGAATTTTGGGTAGACCGTAATCGTCGATTTTTATACCTAGTGACATTGAAAAAAAAAATACTAATTATAACATGGGGATCACGAAAGCCTATTCGTTTCAGTAAAGACCGGGTTAAGAAAAGGAGGGAAGAGAAAAAATGATGCCGTCTGCCCAACGGGGTTTATGAATCAAAGCCTAGCTTAGCGCGCGCACATTGTATAATTAAGGTTGATTATGAAAATACGACGAAAGTTATACAAAAATGTTTCGGTCCAATTGGGTATCACGAAAACAGGCTTTAGCTCTTATTAGAGATAGACGAAATTCCCAACGGTACTACGGACAACGATTCATCGTAATTCAGTTTTTTGAAAACTAGCAGGTAAAAGAAAGTGAACGAGTGGTAGTTTTAAAGATGTCAAAGACTAACATGGAAAAAAATATGGAATTTCCTTATTAATAGGTTTTATAGATATCATACAGATTTAGCTATTTGTTAAGAGAGCTTATCTTTTCCTGATAAATAATATGCTTTCAAATAAAAGGACGGACAGATAACTCGGAAGTTATTGACCAAAGAGACTGATTTTGTTTTCAGTGGCAGACTAGCAGACAGGATTGTTAGTTTTGCCCATTCAACTAAAAAGTATAAATTTTGAGACGCCGTCCCTTTAGAAAAACAAAAACGCAGGCAAAAGGGTCCTGTTGTTTCTGTAGGAAAAAGGGGTAGACACGGGGTATAAAGAAAATTATGGAAATAAGTCGCTAAACTTGAATGTTGTGTTTTATTATTAGTGTTGGGGGACCAAAACCAAGTTCCATTTTTGGGAAATGCCTATGTTCGGAATAGACACAGACCCGCAGGACCGACAGAAATACGACCACTAGACACTGGACCCAATTTGGACCTTAGTGTAAAATTTTGAGAATTTAAACAAGCTTAGCTTTTTCCATATCTGATTTGGGTTCACAACACAGTTAATATTCATTAAGAGAATTGGACCGGGCTTCGTTGGCATATTGTTTAACGACCTGTCCCCATAGAAGCAGATCGTTGATAGCTGGGAAGTTTGACGTCGTCCTAAATATATTATAAATCTATATACCAATAATAATGAAGGCATACAAATGACGACCTAAACTGCCAGCCAGCAAGCTCTGCTGAAGTAGTTGTCGCCAATTTTCACCCACCGTAACCTACGTGTGTTTTTCTATTTTTGAAGCATGTGAGTTACTACCTCAGTCTAGTCAACTGTGCTAGTGACGCTAGATATTCCTGAAGAGCTACAACACTGTATGAAACGACATGAATGCCTACCATAGATACTCTCGACTAACCCCAGAAGCATGTAAGGAGTGGGCCCTAAGGAACAACATAATATTTCAGAAATCGTCACAGTCATGAATAAACAGGTGTTAAGAAGACCTGGCCTGCTGAGAGAATTCATCAACTGCAAAGTCCTAAGTCCCCATGAATCAAACACCATTGGTGACTGTAACTGAATAAACTCGTTCCACCATCAAATCCTGATATAAAAAGATGGAGCAAATGAAACACAGTTAACTACAAGACTGGTCCTGTAATACCGATCGACAAATACCATGAACCTACATCACGCACTAGTCCTAATTAAGACTTTAGCTTTTAAACCAACTAACATTAGCAAATTACAAATTATGTAATGTACACTAGCAGCAACGTCTTTCAATAATACATGTTTTTACCATGATTATATTTAATTCTCTATTGAAATTGAGTAATTCACATTGATTTTAAAAGTCCTTGACCAAAGAAAACAAAACCCAGAAACTAAATACTAAAGACTTAAAATAGTCACAATACATTAAATTTTAAACCACAGTGATCAGAATAACTTAGATAATGACAGATTAATCACAGGCGACCTAGATGCCCACATGAACATGTGCTGCTAAGTTTGGTGTACAAACCGTAAATATACCAAGCAACCAACAATTTTTCACTGCCTATAAAAATCGTTAAAAAAATACTAGTCAAATACCCCAGTTTATTATTTATATCCCGTTATTTATCAGCACGATGTACCAGAGCTAATGCACAGAGGAGTAACCTTATTCCTCCGACCTGAATATACCAAGCAGACCTAACAGTACACTCTTTTAAACTCATATCGCAACCCCCGATTACACCAAACCAAAACCCCCACAACTCGAGGAAACAAAACATGCCAACCATGTTTCGATAGTTACATCTTCAATATAAAGACATATGCCAATATATCCCAGTGCCTGTTCAACTTTACCAATCTTCGATTCCTAGCACGTTGCTATCTCGCATACCCTAACATGACCATACACTCGTTTCAACTGCCCACTGATATCGACAGTTGAGCAAATGGAAGATGTTAGCAGCAATTATACTCTATGTATAACGTCATTTACAACACTGAGATCACACCGGGTACCACTCATGAGTCTGTACCTCCAAAACATGTACACATAAGTATCACAATGAGTCAGGGGAATGCAACTTAGTGAAGCGTGCATATTGACGCACCTAACAAACATCCAAACACCCTATTTAATTTGGAAACAATATGAGACATACCATCTTGGAGTTTGAAGTCTCGAAAATGCCGCCTATGGGAAGGCCACGCATAATCCCCCCTTTTTTCTTAATCCCCCTCGGACTTGAATTCAACGGGTATAATCCTTACAGGATATCACTGTCAACACAAAACATACTGATCATCGATATGTGAGGTACCCCCCAATTCTAACAGCGGTCCAACATTATTATAGGGAATGCAAATTGCTGCGAACAATTCTGTCTGATTTCGTCCATCGTTAGTGGGGGGGCGTGGTGTGGGTTAGGTACTGGGATTAGGTAAAAGTAGAAGCAAGCGGCTGCACTGGGGAGAATATTTGAGATATAACCGACGCGTAGAGTGTCAGGACTGCAGCAGTATATACTATGTAAAATTAAATTCCCGCTACATGAGTGGTAAGACGAGTTGTACTTGTAACTAGTTCGGATGAGTTACCTGATGGCCCATGTGACAATGTTAGCAAGACCATTTATTAGGGGTTGTAATGCAAATTAATCCACTGTACCAATGATTTACGTGGACCAAGTTTTTTTCTTCAATGAGATTTGATTATACTATAAGTTGAGTGTTAGAGACTCTCGTGTCCTAATATCGTGTATGTGGTATTCTCATTGTATGTTTGTACGTCCATGAATACAGTCCCTGTTTTTTTGATGAAGGTACAGATTCGGATAGGTCTATCATAGTTTTGGAAATCTTTTTGGCTTTGAAACAGATTTATTCATCATGTTTGTATTTGACGAAAGGAGATCTCAATTTGGCTTCAGATAACCCCTCCTTCATTATATCCCCCCTTCTTGTACGATTATACCGTGTAAGTAGTTTATAATAAGTATATTAGCGAGTTATTTTAAGGGAAATTGTGTAATACTCAGATTTTATGCCAATTATGTTTAAAATTGATCTATCCTGACCCCTCAATACACCACCTATAGACTACTCACCCTATTACCCGCTGGATGTCGCAATCTCAGGAATGCGGGCCCACCATACTCAATTCCCCGTGTGTCCTCGATTGACTTTTTATCACCTCCCTGTCCACAACTACCCATAATCCATTAATAACTGATGATGATGATAATGTAGTGGGCAAGGTCAACTCATCCCTGCTATACAAACCCCCATTATCCCGATGTCCCCTTTCCATCTAACTGAAACATCTATCTTACCCTAATTCAACATCATTAAACCTCGAATCTACACTCCGTCCTCATCCCTCCCCTACATCCAATTATTCTCGACTTATGACACTGCCGAATATCAAAACCTATCTATACATCTACAAAATGGCCAGCTGTACTCCCTGTCCCTATCCAGCCCTGTTCGGATGAAAGTGTACTGGTTGTCCAGATCTACTATGTACCCCCACCCCACTCTCTTATTGCTGTAAAGCAATTTTTTTTCCTACCCCCCAACAACATCCATTAATTGTCCCATCATTCCCAGCTTTTGTCCTCATCAACTGTTGGTAATACCAAACGTTTCCGCAAGTCTTCTTCCCCTGGTGCCATTAACGTTTATACCCTTTTCCCTAATACCATTAGCAGTATTAGGATGGGCTAGTATTTTACCACTGATTACAAACAGCTTCGTTTTAATATGTTAATTTACACATCCTGATAGGCCTATCACACCTCATCTCACTTCCATATCGGTCTACACCCCTATCCTTAGCCAAAACACTCTCAGACACAATACTACATAGAAGTCCTGTTCCACAACGCCGACCCCTCAAGAAGCCTCTAATGGGAATACGCCGTCAACCTTTTTACGCAATCATTTGCCAGTTTGCTTCCCTAACGTCTGAACTTTCCATTTTTTGAGGTATACCCATTTAGACAACAGACCAATAATCTACACACATTCCATCTCATTCACAATCTTACTATTTGAACAAAACTTCCCACAATGCCAACTTCTACGTCAGTAACCTTAATGCACCATATAAAACCTACTATTAGTCCTACAACCTAAGGTCTCTCACATTGCCGCCTCGAATTCCCTAAATATGTTACTACCCTTGTGTTTACCACGCCCCATCCACCACTCCTCCCTCCCTATCAATCCCATTTTCATGCTACATCCCCACACAAGGTTCAAAGAGCTAACACAATACCAATCCCAATCAAAAACTCCCCATCTTGATAAACCTAAATCCACAAGTGTAGCCTTTCAACGTATTATACCTTTCAGCCCCACAAAACCCACCTTTATGACCATTTGTAACTAAGTCCCGTTAACTACACCAATAAAAAGTCACTTCCTCACTTGTAATAAAGAGCACTTGTATCCCACTAAAAACACCATCAAACCCACACCTTCCACTATCCCTAGATTCAAAAGACAGGGTCGTAATACTACCCTTTCCATCAAATGCTCACATTACCCACAATCCAGTCAAACACACTAAACAAATATGGCACAGCCCCGCCCCTCCCCCCATCCAAACAGAATCCAATTTCACAAACAGGGGGGGGGGGGGGGGGGGGGGGGGGGGGGGGGGGGGGGGGGGGGGGGGGGGGGGGGGGGATAAAATCAAAAAAACAAAAACATCATGGGTAACGTGGTGGGGCGGGCGTTTTATATATGCATTTAATTTTCCCAAGACGAAAAACATTGAACAATGGTTATTTGATCCACGACTAACCAACCTGTTGCTTAAATGTTTTCTCGTGTGACATAGTACCAAGTAACACATGCCAAGTGAATTGGATTGTATATATTCTCTCGGGTAACCATATTTCTTACCAATGGTACTCATATTGTTACCACAAAAAGCGATTTGCTATTTATTTCTGTTATTGTTAATGCTGGTTGTCTAATACCAAGTATTCTTTAATTCGATCTGCCTTTACAGTAAATAACCAATTGTGATCCCCATATAGTATTTGTTATAATATTGTTTGTATAATATTGTAGGACTCAATCTATTTCGTGATTTTCAGGTTTCTTTGACACCCGAATTCATGTGCATTATACAAATTATCACTGTGGCTTCTATATATTCTTATTTTTATCGTTATATTGCAGGTTATCATTCTCTAACGGTTTCTGTTGCAATCATATTTTTTCCTTTTTTTGTCATTATGCTCCCGTATTTAAATTTAAATTTGATCTCTGGCCAATGGTGTCTCTGATTGTCTTTTGACATAAATGTTCTTATACCTATACGGTATACTCTTCCTTTAATTGAACCCATATGACATATAGGTGCCTAGTGTGCATACATTTGCCTTCTAGTACAGACACCATGCAGAACACCCTCTATGTTTATTATCGGTAAAATAAATAAAACCAGTTACCTGGAATTACCTTATGTACAGGCTTCATACCCGCAGACTGAATTGGAATAAGAAAATATTAATTTTCCCACAGGTAACTCAGTGATGCATTGTATATTACTTAGGGTATACAAGACCTTTACAGTAAGGCTTGTCTCCCACATTATTTGAGATCACAGACAGGTATTGCCTATTTTCCACATTGTACTCAAATTTTTTTCACTAAGACTAATCTATGTATAGACTTGTCTCCCATTAAAGAGAATAATGTAATTTATTTACTTTTTCAGGTTTCTGATTTAAAGAAGACAAAATGTCTACAATAAGATTACTTTAATATAGCACACTAAAATAGACCCTTGATAAGACTGGGACAAGACTTAGAACAATGGGCCTGTATGCTCAATATGACAAAGCATGTAGCTGCAGAAGAAAAAAAAGCTGCAGCTGCTGCTGCTGAGTGAGCGGAAAAGCTGCTGCGTGATGAAAAAAAAAAGCTGCGGCTTGAGGAGAGAAAACTTAGCAAATAAGTAAGAAAAAAAATTAGAAGGCTGCTGCTGGCATGCTAGAAGAGAGGCAAAGCTCTATCATGAAGAAAAAAGATTAGAAAAAGCCGCTGATACTGCTGACTGAACCTAAAGAAATTAGCAGATGCAAGTGGAAGGACAAGAGAAATATTGAATGCAGAACAGAAGAAAAAAAATTTGAAAGCCTGCAGTCAGAACAGAACAAATTAGTATGATACGAAGCAGTCATAGAGAGTAAATGCAACTAAGATAACAAGAATATTGAGGGGGGGGTTATACTGCGCCCATTAAAATTGACAAGTATAGAGTACCTAGATTAATAATCAGGCAACTAGAGAAATTGGTGGTTTAAAACCCATTTGTAGTCCCAAGGACAAGGTGCCCAGCGGTTTCACTCTTGCCCGATGATTAGATATAGCAATTCTGGCTATGTATGAGTTTTGAACCGAGCATTGTCAGATGCTCATAATCAGTAGACAAATCACAGTAATGTGTAATCAGTTTTCTGAAATATTAAAAGGTGAGTGACTCTGCAGTAAGTTATATAACTTTTCTTCGCAAGAGCCGACAAGCGACAATTCATGATGCTGTATTAGTGGCAGCTTTGATGACAAGCGATATCAGCGTTGTCTGAAGTGAAGGTTATCGTCATATTGTTAAAACAAATGAATGACCGTGATGTAGGTGAAGTATAATTCTCAGAATTCATTACTCAAAAGGCACGAATTCACACTTTCACGAAATGGATTGAAATAACTCCAAAACAGAGAAAACCGATATGAGCTGGTCTTACGTGAATAATTGCTAAGAATACCAAGGGACAAGTGTAACTTCTGGTAACTAAAACATTCCTAGAAGTATCTATTACAATGATCGTAAACCTAGTACATTAAAGCAAATGGAAGAATATTGTGACCAGTATGCCACGGCACACCCTGACATGATTCTTAGTACCTCTAACATTAAAGAGAGTATGCCAGTTGCTTCGGCAACAGAATATAATCAGAATTACTCACACAAATTCCAAGGAGCTAAAAATAAATTTGATAAAAAGGTTAATTGGAATAAGTATCAAAACCACTGATAACCACTCAAATCAGGTACCGGGTTTCTTCTTCGAACGAACTGGGAAGTCGGGCTGATATTTCCCTCGCCACTTGCGAGGGGTACCCATAAGTTTAGAAATTCTCTGACGAAGGGAAGTAGCAATAGGCACAACTACCCAAGGTGCTTCATTGAGGACAAAAAAACCAATATTAACAGGGATACACAATATAATGAGCGTGATGCTTATGATCATGAATATTATGATTCAAACCCAAATAGGGGTTATAACAGAGGCAATAATAATTATAGAGACAATTATAACCGAGGTAGATCACAACACAAAAGACATGGTAAATCTTATTACCCGGCTAACTCTGCACAACAGGAGTTCCACGACGCCGGTAATCAGGTAATGATAAAAAAGACTCCAATAGATGTAACTACCATCGGAGTGAGGCAATCACTCGTAAATCCTTCTCGAGCTACAGGCAATATAGTCAAATGTGTAACATTTGGTGGCACATTGGAGAAGTACTCCACTGCCATTATCAATATTGCTACGCCTTTCTTTACAGGAGAGGTGCAAGCATGTCTCTTGCCGAATCCGATCGCTGATCTTATCATCGGTCGCATTCATGGAGTGAAAGAATGCACTCCACAGCAAATTTCTAATGCAGTAATCACTAGGGCTCAAGCTCTTAATATGCCACAATCTTCACATTCTGAAGATAATGATGCGCAGATCCAAGATGATCCCTTGGAGATTCCCACGATTCCTTTATCAAACAGCAGGAAGATGATCCTACTCTAAAGAAATTCTTTACTCTGGCAACAAAAGGTGATCCGAATAAGGATACAAATCGTAAATCTTGGATTACGATGAAGAATGGCGTACTTGTACGTATGGTACAAGACTCCGCTAAGTCCATTCATTCTCAAATCCTTGTGCCTAAAAATATGAGAGTTAAAATCTTACAGCACGCTCATGATTCGCAGTGTGCTGGACATATGGGTTTTTTTCCCGTACTAAAGCTAGAGTTCTTCAATCTTTCTTTTGGCCTGCTGTGAATAAGGACATACGAATCTATTGTCGATCTTGTAAAGTATGTCAAGAGATTAAATCCAGAGGTCCACGCCATGATGCACCTATTCAGGCTGCAGACATTCCCATTCGGCCATTTCAAAAAATGGCGATAGACATCATTGGTCCATTTAAGATAAAGTCTGCTAGAGGACACCAATTTATTTTGACGTGTGTTGATATGTGCACACGTTGGCCGGAGGCTGTTCCTCTAAAGAGCATAACTACTGCTGATGTCGCAGATGCTCTTTGGTTAATATTTTTCTCGTCTGGGGTTTCCAGCAGAAATATTATCCGACCATGGTACCCAACTCATATCGGATACCATGTCTCAAGTAATGTCGACTCTGAAGATAGAGAGATCGCTGAGTAGTATTTATCATCCTATGTCCAATGGGATGGTGGAACGTTTGAATAGAACTCTGAAAAACCTACTAGGTAAGATAACAGAAGATCATCCTCAGGATTGGGATAGGGTTTTTACCCCGCTCTCTTTGCATATAGAGAGGTCGCCAACGAACATACAGGATTTTCTCCCTTTGAACTTGTCTTTGGCGCGAAACCGCGAGGTCCTATGTCCTTACTTCATGATCTTATAACTGCTGATAATATTGTCGATGACACAAAATCCTCTTATGAATATGTCATCGCACTTAGACACAAGATTATTGAAGCATGCAAATTGGCAACTGCTTCTTCTGAATTTGCGAAACAGAAGGCAAGGGAATTTGCCAATAAAAAGAGATGTTTGCGACAACTTTGTCCAGGTGACAAAGCATTTGTCTTGCTACCTTGTAGGGAAAATAGACTTCTCATTTCTTGGAAAGGTCCGTACGATATAATATCAAAAGTTTCCGATGTTGACTATATCGTCGATATTGACGGGAAGCGTAAAACCTTCCACATCAACATGCTCACGGAATTCCATGAACGTCCTGATTATTTACAACCTGTTTTTCCAGGCAACGGACGATTTTCCAGTCCAACATGGACAGTGCTCATCTCTGTCAGTAATACAGGATGAGGAAACGAGTGTCTCGGATGTAAAATTACCTTTTCCAATGATTCCTCTTCACTCTAATGAATCATGGAAAGATGTTGCAATTTCTCCAGAATTATCTCCAGGAGAGCAGAAACAAGTTTCTACTATGTTAGAACAATTTCAGGATGTCCTTACTGACATTCCTGGTCAAACTGATGTCATTCAACATGACATTATTCTTACTGACCATAGTCCTATAAGAGTCAGACCGTATCCTATCCCGATACATTTTCAAGCACAGGTAGAGAAAGAGTTAGATGAGATGATAGAGTTAAAAATTATTGAACCATCCACATCAGCATATTCTTCGCCGATGGTTATATAGTACGAAAAAAAGACAATAACATACGTCTTTGCGTGGATTATCGCAAATTGAATCAAGTGACTAAATTTCGATGCTGAACCTATGCCTTTACTAGAAGAGCTACTTACGAGACTATCGAATTCTCACTTCTTTACTAAACTCGATTTGTCTAAGGGATATTGGCAAGTTCCACTATCCGAACACGCAAAAACCGTTTACTGCTTTTTTCGACGCCTAGGGGTCTATTCCAATGGAATTTCATGCCTTTCGGTCTTATGAACGCCCCTGCAACATTTGTACGCATGATGCGTCGAATCCTATCTCATCGCTCAGATGTCATTGCGTATCTTGATGACATCTGTCTTTTCAGTGATACTTGGAACGATCACTATAATGGTATAAATGAACTATTGTCTATCTTACGCGAGCATAACCTGACAGCGAAACCATCGAAAGCATGTATTGGTTTTAGCGAAATATCTTTCTTAGGACACCGTGTTGGTCATGGGTTCCTAAAAACAGAAGACCATAATACAAGTAAGATACTTAACATTTCTATTCCTAAGACTAAAAAGCAAGTACGAAGTCTCTTAGGTCTAATACAATTTTATGGACGATTCATCCCGAATCTGTCCTCCATTATGTCACCTCTTTCTTCCTTGCTAAAGAAAGGGTCTCCTAATGTAGTCCATTGGACTCAAGAATGTCAATCCTCTTTGGATAAGGTTAAAACTATGTTTTCTACTTCACCTATCCTAGTATTGCCTTCTAAGGATAAGACATTTATTCTTCGTAGTGACGCTTCATCCACCGGGATTGGAGCTGCACTAATGCAAGAGTACTCTGGAACTCTGCATCCTGTGATGTATATTTCTCGGAAATTAAATGCCGCAGAGAAGAATTACTCGGTCCTAGACCGTGAATTATTGGCTATGGTTTGGTCAATCCTTAAACTGCAAAGATTTCTTCTGGGCGCGCATTTCATTGTGGAAACTGACCAGAAAGCTCTTACGGCTATTCAGAGTAAAAAGAGCGCGAGATCAACGCGATACGCGATTGCTCTACAGCCATTTCATTTTTCGGTGCGAGCTATCCGTGGGTCAGAAAATGTGATGGCAGATATTTTGTCTAGATGCCCACATGATTCATAACTGTTATACAACTTTGATACAGTTGTTTCTATGTTGAAATGTGTACACATATGTAATATATCATATATTGATTGTAACACTACTTAGCGGTTCATTGTGTGAGCCTATTGTATGTTGCTCCTAGATGTATTTCAAAAAAAAAATGTACCATTTTTTTTTTCCCGAGGGGTGTGGTAATCTGTTGCGTGCATATTTTGACGCACATATTACAAAAATCGATATGGCTATTTAATATGGGAAAAATATAGACATTCATTCATTTGTGTATGAAAATGCTGTCTATGGGGAAAGCGAGATAATCCATGTTTGATTCACACTTTTGATTATAGGAGTAATCGTTCTGGATATTGATCCGGCGCAAGGATATTGCGCTTACGTTTGTACTTATTTTTTAGGGCCAGAAAATATATTAATTTGCTTATTGTGTTTATGGCCTGAATTCATATGTATTACATATTATTAGTACAAGTAGAATCAGTCCTATATTGTATATTTTGGATGGTTAGAGCAGGACTAGATTTCTTGTTACCCGCTCTAAGCGGAATAGGAGTTGTCTTTCACAAGTCGTGATGATGTTCCGATGTACCTAAGTGACAATGGCGGTGTACGCATTTTTCCAGGGCTTGGTATATTCTTCAGTAAAAATAGATTTACAAGTAGTTTTATTTTTCTTCTAAGGAGGTTGTGTCTCTACTAGAGTTGTGTTAGAGAGACTCTCCAAATGTTACTACGGTACAATGTATGAATTCGGACTCCAGTGTAATTATCCAGTCCCTGTTTTTGATGATCTCAGGTCGGTTAAAGGCCCTAGCTGGAATTTTGTGCTTCGCACCGCTAGGTCATGTTTTGTAATATCGACGAAGATGACAACTTTACCATACTGTAAATTATGTCTAACGGTGAGGTAACACTGGATCCCACCTGTAGATCTGTTATGGAGGAACATTATGAAATCATTATGCCATATACCTACCATTATGCAAAATTAACTTTGGCTTATATATATCCCCCCCTTTCCTCCCAGTGAGCGAGTGAGCGACAACTCAGAGTAGGCGGCCGATGGTTAGTTATTTCAATGCTCTCTGGTCATCGTATGTTTTTGAATCACTGTCCAAGAGAACAAGAACATGTATCTTATTATTTCGGACAGTGGCAGGCGGAGATCTCAATTTGATAGAAAACCCCCCTTATCGTGGTTTCACAATATGAAAAACTGTGAACTATATGGAAAGCAACTTTAGTATACTATACCGATCCGCCCTTCACTGACCGCTGATTAGTCAGATAGGGGGATGCGGCCATTAATGTAATCATGACCATTGACAACCTATTAGATGGACTGTACTAACCGCAATTATTTATGAATGATGCCATGACATAGGATCTACTATGTATACCTGCAAATTGATATGTCAACATACCATGAATTACTCGTTATGTCCCAGTGTGTACGTCTGAATAAATTGAGTAAACAAAGATTCCAGCAGTCTGCATTGGTGCCTTGTAGACACAAGTGTATGAGTGGTTATATTGGTCTGCACACGAACAGTACACCATTCGCGTTTAAACACACTCTAACACTTCTACCCATATCATACACCATCCTAGCCGTCGGTTGAAGTGACCATGTTTATAGGGCCTTGCTTATCCCCCTGGAAGCCTTAGAGGGAAACTACTGTATTACAGCTGCCTTTGCCTTCCCTAACTTAGGACTAGGGGTGAGATTATTACCCATTTGACAGCTGGGTAAGACTGGGAGCAATGCCTGCTCTCAACCACTATGTACACATCTTTACCAGATTGACACTTTCCCGTGTGTGAAAAAGACACTTTACAAGAAGGCAACGAATGAAGAACTGGTCACCCACTTTCCTAAAACTGAAACCTGGTATACAACAGTGTCGCTAAAATGTCACATTCCTACAGCATTATCCAGTTACGGGATTACCAGTAATTTTCATCATCATTTTCACCCCAAACAAGATCATTTTTTTTTCCCCGCCCAAAAGGCCACAACTTTAGGGTCAAACCCCCCCCCCCCCCCCCCCCCCCAAATTACAGGAAGCTGGCTCGAAGCAGAAACGCTCTTGATTTTTCTTTTTACCTTGATTGTTTCTATGATAAATCTGTTTTAACCACGATAATTTGGCCCCATGCCAACATCCTCATTGTTAGGTCCGCCTTGTACGACATGCTTGAATGTTCCTTAGTCCCAATTATTTCTTATCGCTCTTTTGAGAGGGCCCCCCCAAAAAAAGTGCACGTCTGGCGGTGCTAACTTTACCTCAGAGAAAATAAAATGTCTTTACAGATTTGTCTCCTAATTACCACAAATCAGCACCTACACCCGTAAAACATTCTAGAAGATCATTGTCTGTGCCTATTTATTTCACACAACCTACTTGGTACCCAAATTGTTAACTTCTTGTTTCAAAAATGATACATTTTGGTCTATAAAGTAGTAAGTAGGTTGCATCAAAACAAAGTTCAGGACATATCTTCGTGTCCATCCCACTTAGTATGCAAATAATAGCGTGAAGCCCAGCCGACTTTTGATGGCGAACTCTAACGATTGTTGAAAGCTTCTTGAATGATAGAGTATACAAGAGCTTTGAAGTTTTGCTAATTTTTGTGGACAATTTAAATTGGTACAAATTATTATAATTTATTATGTGCATGTTTCATTCAATCAAGTGTCATCTCCCACATTGGAAGGACAGCTGCAGGTGAATCATGCAAACGACTGTTTCCCTTGGTATTCTTAGTCTTGAATGGTTGCAGTCCTTTCCTGTCCTCTCTTAATGGTTATCTTCACTACTATATAGCTCTTGTCGTATTCTCCTTACACGTTAGCCCTTCAAACTATGCGTTCTAACCAATACTCTTTAACAACTTTTTATTGTATTTTTAAACCATGGGACGGGATCTATATTTTAGCTTTCCCTAAAACTTTTGATTTAATCCTTTCATTGAGTTCGCTTTTAATTCCTAGGATTAGAAACACCCGCTAATTTCTTTTCTTCTCTTAGTCCAGAAGGGCGTGTCCAATTCTTTTCTTCTAAAATATCCACAAACATTAAAAGGCTTCTAATCAAATGCCTCTAATTGCTTGTTCCAGTGCCTAAGTTTTACTACACCATACAGTAAATGTAAGATATCTATTATAGATATATATACCTTATATAAATAAAACAAGGTAGATTCAAAAAATGTTATCCCGGAATAGTCGACTCCATGTATATGAAATGCAGTGATTGATGTCATGGAGATATATAGTTGTATAAATTTGAAAGGCAGCATTAATGGCCTTTCCTAATCTCTTCTTGATTTCTATGTTTTCACATTGTTATCTCCTGTTATTAATGTGACCATGAATATCGAGAGCACTCTTGACATCGCTAGTTCCTTGATTTTCACATATATTAATTAACTTATAACATTGCATTATCTTCTGCTTTGGCTTAATTTATTCATGAGCATGATTCCCATTCATCAATCATCATCAGTTGCCATCTCCAACAACGAAAGTTGGCTGTCCAAAAACGAATGGATCTCCAACGTCTTCTGTCTCTTGTCTTGGTGGTGCACTACATCCGACAAATTGAATGACTCTTTCCTGTCCATCTCTTGATGTTATCTTTTTTCACTCCCACTTATAGCGCTGTCATTCCCCTTGCACGTTTGCCTTCAACTCTCCCTTCTTGTTATGGTTCGTTCTGCAAGGTGTATGAATGTCTTTTTATGTGGCCAAAGTATTTTAGCTGCCGAACTTTGACCTCCCTCATTAGTTCTCTTTTCATACCTAGATTTTCTAGGACCTCCTTATTTGTTTTCATCTCTTTCCATGAGATACGCCCCATTCTTCTATATATCCACATTTCAAGAGGCTCAATTCTTTCTTCCAAATGCTTATTCATCGTCCATGTTTCTGCACCATACAGAAATGCAGAATATATATAACACTTTATGATTCTCAGTTTTAATTTGTGAGATAACTGTTTGGATGTCAGTATATGTTTCATGTTGTTGAATGTAGCCCTGGCCATTCCTATTCTCTTCTTGATTTCTGTTTCACATCTGCCATCTTCTGTTATTATATGACCAAGATATACGTAGCTCTTGACTTGTTCCAGGATTTTCCCATTTACGCTTATCTTTAATGTGGGTTTATCGTCTGTTTTGCTAATTATCATAGTTTTTGTTTTCTCAATATTAATGTCGAGTCCATGTTCATGACTTATACTGTTCACTTGCTTCACTAGTTCTTGTAACTCCTGTTCGCTTTCAGCTAACAACACGGTATCATCTGCATATCTAAGGTTGTTTATTGATCTTCCACAGATGTTCAGTCCTGGTATTTCCTGTATCTGTTTGAAAATTTTTTCGGTGTATAAATTAAATAGGCAGGGGGACAGCACACAACCTTGTCTGACACCTCTTTTTATGTCTATGTATGGTGAATAATTCCTTCCCAGATCTTACTGTGGCAGTTTGCTCCCAATAAAGGTTACTGAGTATTCTTATATCTTTTCCATCAATACCTATATCTTCGAGGCATTCAATTATTTTCTCATGATGGACTCTGTCAAAAGCCTTCTTATAGTCAATGAAGCACATATACATACTTTTTTGGACCTCTGTATATTTTTCTGCTAATATTCTTAGGCAAAATATTGGGGCCTCTCTTGTTCCACTGTTCCGTCTAAAACAACCAAACTGTTCTTCTTGGATTTCGCCGTCTACCTTTAACTTTTTATTCTTTTCCCTGTATGATTTTGTAGCAGTAATACTGAACTTAATTGCATGACTCATCAGGCTGAAATTAGCTGCTGTACAAATTAATGCAAGGTTCATTTATAACAGCTAAATTCATGACCTATGTTATTTATAACTGACCTTAATAGTGGGAAGTTTGGTCATATTAACTGCAGCCCTGTACATGCATCATCTTCCGCCATCCCCGTGGGAGCATTCGATTGTCATCTACACAAATGATATGCTTTAGCCCTTCTGTCCAGTTTGCTGACCTGTCCTGTGCTGTCCCCTCTACAAAGCCTTTACCATGGCCTTCTTTAGTATACTTATGCTATCCACCATTTTCTTTCTCCGTTCTGAGTATCCCATCTATTTCTCATACCCCTGGAAGGAGTCCAGAAAACTAAAACACTTGCCTTATAATTTAAATGGGACAATACCTTATTTCATTGTATGCCTCTATCCCAATCCCCTCGATCATTTCCCTGAACTCTAGATTTTTGCTAATCTCACAACGGAAATGGGCTACCATCTATTCAACAAACAGCTAAAGATTAAGGTAACAATTGTGCAGTGTAACTGTGGCACCGATAAAAAATGATTGCTACCGTTTAACATCAAAGGTGATGACCCAACATCTTGATGAATGGCGACTTTGCTTCAAAGTATGAACAAGAGAAAGCGAAAAATATGGTGGCCGGTCATCAAAACAATTCCCTAGTAAAGCTCTAAACAACGGAGGTACCATAGGAAAACCCCCCCCCTCAAGCTGAACCTTTTTGCTTTCTTTGAACATATTCAAGTCTGAAAGTGAACGAAGAATAGGAAGAGGTTTTGCTGGTAGTTGTCTGTTTTCTTTCCATCAGTTCGAGATTGTAAAACTTTCATCGTATCAAAGTACCATTTTATCCTTCTATTCTGTGTAAGCACCCGTTTATGAAAAGTCTATCACTTCTTGGTAGTAGTTTTTGTTCTTCTCCATGTTTCACAGCCATTTTACAATGGTACTGTTTTTTGTCCTGTGGATCCTTCTTTTTTTCGTTTAATTTTTATTACCATAATATAGAAGACTCCATTGGATAACCATAGGCTGTAAGATTTTTTTGTAAATAACCAAAGTCTCACATATTAAGCATATGTGAAGTGTAGAGGTGTGAAAACTATATTGGAAAACTCATTCATCTACAAGAACAATGAAGCACAAAAAAAACAGGCCATCTTCCTTTGTGTCTATAGCCGTTTCAATTTTCTCATATTTAATTATTTGTAACATACCTGCTTTTTTTCCAATGGAGTCGTAATATATTTTTCCAATAACATCGAGCACGCCTCCTGGGCTAAATGTTTTAATATCGCCTCAACTATACATTTTCTCCAGAATTATTTTTATAGATCTCGATTTGGAAGTGCTTAAATTACCTATTTAATTGTGGATAGTTATTTCGAAGGACAAAAAAATCTTAAATGAAATGTTACTAAACAGCTGGATCTATGCCCCTGTATGTGAAAAACCCCAAAACGGTTGTCTTATACTGAGGCGCAAAAAATAAGTTACTCTCTCAATAATGACATGAAAAAACGGCAAACGTAAAGATCATGTATAAGGTGCGCTTTCAACTTCGTCATTAAAAGATATTGCTAAAGAAACCACTACGGTATGAAGCACTTGAAATATTTTGACTCGGGCGTCGTGAGAGGAAGCCAGCAGCAGATAAGGCGTTTAACACAATCACGGACTATAATCTCTTTGACATTCTTCTTTCCTACCTCCCTTGTTCGTTGTTTTTCACACGTCAATGCCACATTGTAATTCTCTTGGCCTTTATTTTCTCTTTATCATGTAGTCTTGTGTCTATTAATTTTCCGTACTGTATCTCCTTGTTACTCAATTTAAAAATTAATTATTGTTTGCTTCTCCAGAGGAAGGTAAACCAGTTTAACGCTGCCTTCGGTGGAATTTGTTATCGTTTGCTCAGTTATAGGAAAGGAGCGCCCTGACAATAGGTTTTATTAATTGTTCCCTGTCATATTGTAAACTATTGTGTTTTTTTCATCTGTTTCATCTTGTCAAAGTATTCATCAAAATTTACATCTAGTTTTCATTGACGTTTTTTTTGTGTGTGCTAATTATTATATCGTGTTGCCACCAACCTTGACTTTTAGGTAGTATCTATTTATTCCTTGTTTATCAACGGAATAAAAAAAAAAAAAGAGAGTTCTTCAGTGTTATAAAGAGCTAATCCTAACGTAAAGAAGTGAGTCATGGACAATTAGTAAATAAGTAGGGAAAATACTAAAGGCCACAGAGATGTCGTGTTACATAAGAATGTTTAAAAATATCATGGACAGCTAAAAAGGATGTCCTGAAAGAGGGCAAAGGAACATATATTCCTCATGTTAGAAAGAAGCAATCCACTTTGTTTTAGGACATGTTATGAGAAGAGGAAAATAGAAGACGGTTTGACATCGTGGCCACGGAAATTTTATAAATAGTACTGGAGTCATGAAGTTGTGGCGAGACATGAGAGACATGATTGTGGAGAGACATGAGAGACATGATTTGGAGAGACATGATCGTCTACGTCCCACCAGATATGGTACTTATGAGAGGAAAAATATGTTTTTCCCTATGATGCAAATAACAGTTATGGTCTGATACAGACACAAAAAAATAAATGCATCGTGAACTGTGAATAAACAAACAACATCAAATTTCCTTAAGAGATAGCATAAATGAATGACAACTGAACATGAGGAAAAATAGTTTTTCCCTATGATGAAAAATAACAGTTAATGTCTGATACAGACACCAGAAACAAAATAATGGCGATCTTGAACTTTGAATATACATCAACAGAGAGATAGCATATATGAATGAGCAACTGAGAGATAGCATACAGAAATGAGAAAGCAAGAGATAGCATATAGAAATGAGAAACTATGAGATAACGTATATAAATGACACACTAAGAGAAAGCATATAGAAATAACAAACTAAGAAATATCATATAGAAATAAGTTGTCAAGCGAGACTGCGAAGTCTGAATGAATTTGAGTTAGATTTCTAGAGTATATATCTCTCTGAAATCATTCTTCGCGCCCATGCCGCCCAGACTCTTTCCGTTGCGTACGGACTCATTTGAGATCCAGCGTAACGTAATAGACCAGACCCCGTGCGAAATTTCCTCGACTTACAGGATCACACGAATTCTGCCTGCAGACTATGGTCATAAACGCAATATAAGCGACTCGACTTTCATCTCAAATCTTTCACCTTGAATAATTACCTTATAGGCGAGCAAATCAGAGAAAAGTGATAGACGATAGTCTTCCTCATATCCCTGTCGAGAACAAATTAACACGATTCGATCTCTCATCAAAGAATCTTAGCTAACAGCAATAAAATGCGTTGCTAAATTAGAAACGAAATGACAAAGGTTTGAATATGGGAGCGCTTTCGTTAACAATTGAGCGTATGCGAAAGAAAGATAATAGAGTGGAAGAAAGGTAAAAGACAAGTGCAGAATTGTCATGGAACTATCTATCCTTTCTCTTCCACATTCCTTTACTCAGTCCATCCTGTCACTGTTTCACAGTCTTCACTATGACCCCCTTCTTTTTTTTTCTTCTCCGAGAACGATAGTTCAGGTGGTGCTTGTATTAAATTTCGTTAATCAGGCTATTTAGATTCGCCATGTAGAGTTTTTGCGAAGACGGGAAAGTGTGTGTTTTTCTCGGTGACATCAATTAACCTGTGCCTCACAGACGACCACCTATTTCCGGTCTAAAATGTATTTATTAGAGAAAACTGTAAATTTACTTTACGCTCTTGGTCCACAGAACGAAAAAGGGGTGTGGGAGGTCATCAGGGGGGAGATCAACAGCGCTCTGTCTCGACGGATAAGACGTTAGAAGAACGCAGCCAGGAGTCAATCCACAGTGCTGAGTACATTCAAGTTGATCTGCCTGATGACGATCTTACATACTTCTTGGACGGGAAGAGAGATGCAATCAAGTTTCCACCTGCCCGTGCAAAAGGGCTTTGGGAACAGCTGGACGAAGCCTTGGCAAAAGAGTTGGATAACAACCTGAAGCAGATAACTTTGGAGAAGAAGCTGGAAATCTTCGGCGACATAATATATCTGCACTGTCGCAAAGTGTTCGGAGTGAGGGAGGCAAGGGAAAGTAACCCACCACGAAAAAGTAGAAGACAAACTAAAATAGAAGAAATCAGGAAACAGAAGAAGCATGCCCGAAAACTGTTCAAGAACGCAGTTTCCGCAGAGAAGGAAGGGTTACAACAGGTATGGGAGCACCTGAAAGGCCAACATAATGCCCTTTGTAGAGCAGAAAGGTTGTGCAGGAAGAAAAGGAAGACTCGAATGGATAGGGAATGATTCTTCAGGGAGCCCTTCAAGTTTGCCAAAGAACTGTTTGAGCAGCCACGGTCGGGTACGCTAAACATCAGGAAAGAAGACCTGGAAGAACACCTTAGAATGACATATACAGATGGTCGCAAAGATGAGCCGCCCAGCAGCATGACAGGCCTTAAATGGCCGAGTAAGCCAGGAGATGAATTTAACACCAAGCCCCCAACGGTGCAAGAGGTAGAATGCATAGTCCAGAAAGCATTGTCCAGAAAGCTCGGTGCAAGTCAGCTCCAGGTCCTAATGGTGTTTCATATGTGGTGTATAAGAGATGCCCTGAGGTGCTCAAACGACTGCTCCGTTTACTGAAGAGTGCGTGGAAAACCCAGCTTGTAAGCAAGGAATGGAGAAAAGCGAACGGAGTCTACATCCCGAAGGAGCAAAATTCCACAGATATCAGTCAGTTCAGGCCTATCTCACTACTCAATGTGGAAGGGAAGATATTCTTCTCGGTGATGGCGAAAAGACTCACTACATACCTCCTGGCAAATGAGTACATTGAGACTACCATTCAGAAAGGAGGTATCCCAGGTACATCAGGATGTCTAGAGCATGCCACAATGATCTGGGAAGCAATCCAAAAGGCAAAGTCTGACAGAACAAACCTCCATGTAATCTGGTTGGATTTAGCTAATGCTTATGGATGCGTTCCACACCAGATGTTGTGGCAGGCCCTAGAAATGTATCATGTTCCACAAGAGATTGCAGCAATGCTGAAGCTGTATTTCGCAGGGTTTTCTGTCAGATTTTCAACCAGAGAGTACACAACGAAGTGGATTGGCCTTGAAGTTGGAATTGCGATGGGATGTACCATCTCTCCGATACTATTCGTGATGGCTATGCAGGTAATCCTCAATGCGGCTGAAGGAATGGTTATAGGTCCAAAGCTCGGTGGAATGTGTCACATGCCACCGCTCAAAGCATTGATGGATGACACAACAATTCTGACATCAGATGAACATCAGGCCCGGAGGATGTTAGCACGCCTGGATGGACTAGTCAGCTGGTGCAGAATGAGCTTCAAACCCAAGAAGTCGAGAAGCCTATCAGTCAGGAAAGGGAAGATAGCAGAGGTCATATTCACGGTGTCCAACCAAAGAATCCCTACTGTCATTGAGGAACCTGTTAAAAGTCTTGGCAGGGTGCACGATGCCTCATTAAAAGACTCAAAGGCAGTGCAACAGACAATAGAAATGGCAGACAGAGGGCTACAGATCATAGACCAACGCAGAATTCTGGGAAAATTCAAACTGTGGTGCCTCCAGTTCATGTTGATACCGAAGTTGCTGTGGCCACTGCTTATATATGAAATAAGCACAAGTACAGTGGAAGCCATAGAGCAGAAGGTCAACAAGTTCATGAGAAAATGGCTAGGGGTACCACCAGGTCTGTCAGATGTAGCACTGTACTGCAAAAAGTCAAAACTTCTGCTTCCTTTCAAGTCAGTTGTTGAAGAGTACAAAGTTGGAAAGGCAAGGCTTGCAGTGATGCTACGCGAGTCAGCTGATGACGTGGTTAAGTCCATTCAGCCCACACTGAAAACGGGAAGAAAGTGGAATGTGGAAGAAGCTGTTGATGCTGCCCAAGAGTCACTCAAACTGAGGGAGGTAATCGGATACACACAAACGAATAGACGGGGATTTGGTCATGGAGACATCCGCTGGTGGTCCAAGGCATCAAGCAGTGAGCGCAGAGACATGGTAGTTCAGGAGATACGAGGAGCTGAGAATGATAAAAGGTTGCAAAAAACAGTGCAGCAGGTCCAACAAGGCCAATGGACTACATGGGAAGGAGCCCTGCAGAGGTCCCTGACATGGAATGATATATGGCATATGGCACCTCTTAGGCTCAGCTTCGTTGTCAGATCACTCTATGACCTGCTGCCGTCGGCCACCAACCTTGTGAAATGGAGAAAGTCGGATGATGAGCAGTGCCCCTTGTGCCAGGGGAGGCAGACACTAGAACACGTGCTCTCAGCGTGTAAGGTGTCATTAGGGCAAGGGCGATACACTTGGCGCCATAACAAAGTGCTAAATGAGCTTGCTGTGACTATAGATCTGGCAAGGATGAAGGCGAATAGCAAACCCAGGCCGAGCACCGCAAATACTGACTTTCTGAGGTCAGGAAAGTTTACCATCTCAGCAAACACCTACCCCATACCGAATAAAGTGGAGACGCCCTGGTAGCAGTTTACCATCCTCATTTTTTGACTGTGCAAACGATTGGGAGATGGCGGTAGACCTACCTGGACGAGGGGCATATACAGAGAGTATCTGAAACCCAAAATAGTGATAAAGATTAAGACGGGAGATCACCAACCATACAATGCTTACAATGCTACGCACCAACAACTGCAGAAAGAAATGGAAGACACACCTAGATAAGTGATCTTGTTAATAGTAATGGGAGACCTCAATGCGAAAGTTGGTACACACAATACATATAATGAGATGAGAACAATGGGGGAATGCGGCAGCGGAACAGCAAACAAAAATGGGGATAAATTAATAAGTTTATGTAGCATTTACAACCTGATCATTGGAGGAAAACTGTTCCCACACAAATTCACAAATTAACAGGGAATCACCAAATGGTCGGGACAGAAACCAGATAGACCATATTATGATTAACGGTAGATGGAGACATGCATTACAAGATGTGAAGGTAAGAAGAGGTGCAGATGTGGGAAGTGATCACCATTTAGTAATAGCAAAACTGAAAGTGAAACTAAGAAGGGCTGCACCAACTGTAACTACACAGAAAAGGTTTGACATCAGCAAATTGAAGGACTCCCTTACCAGAAAAGCTTTTGCGGCCGACATAAAGAAACGATATCAATTTGCCAAAAGTCAGGAAAGACATTGACTGATGATATAGACCAGAATTTCAACACCATTTTAACAATATACAAAGAAAGCAGCAAATCATGCTTGAGATTCCAGGAAAGGAAGAAGCAAGACTGGATAACACCAGAAACATTAAACACCATAATGATGAGAAAGGAAATGAAGAGAAAGAAAACAGAAGCGAAGTCCCCCAGGTTAAAGCAACTATATAGCGAACAGTACAGTCAGCTGGACAAGGAAGTTAAACGCCAAACCCGAGCCAACAAAAGGAATTTCCTAGATGATCTTGCAAGACAGGCAGAGGTTACAGCACTGAGAAATGAACAAAGCACAGTATACAAAATAACTAAATTCATCAGCGGAAAACGAGGTGCAAACAATATTACATTAGTAAGAGATAAGCAAGGAAATCTCATCATCACGACAGCAGAGGGACAGGAAACAAGATGGGCAGAGCACTTCAGAGAAACTCTGAACAAGGAACCACCAGAGACACAATTGAATGTTCCTGAAGCTGAAAACGATCTAGATGTAAATACAGACATTCCACGAAAAGAAGAAATCATCACAGCAATCAAAGGGTTAAAAAATGGAAAAGCTCCTGGCCATGATAACTTTAAATGCAGAGCTATTTAAGACAGACCCTGAGCTAGCAGCAGAACTATTAGAACCATTATTTGCACAAGTCTGGAAAACGGGGACAACACCATCAGAGTGGAACAAAGGAATAATTGTCAAATTGCCCAAAAAGGGAGATCTTGCAGACTGCAATAATTGGAGAGAAATCACTCTTCTCTCAGTTCCCAGCAAAATACTAGGCAGGATAATTATACAGAGAATTTCAAAGGCAGTAGACCACAAACTGAGGAAAGAACAAGCAGGATTTAGAAAGAACAGGAGATGTGTAGATCATATATTCACTCTCAGGAACATTATAGAGCAGTGCTCAGAATGGCAAAGACAGCTTTACATTAATTTTGTTGATTTTGAAAAGGCTTTTGACAGCATACATAGGGACAGTTTATGGAAAATACTGAGGGCTTATGGAATTCCAAGCTGCATAGTGTCAATCATAAAAAGCCTCTATGCCAACTTTACGTGTAGTGTTGGGCAGAGCAACCTAACCTTTGAGGTGAAGACAGGAGTACGACAGGGATGCCCCTTATCAACCACTCTATTTTTAACAGTCATAGACTGGGTGATGCGCCAGACAACAGAGGGCAGTCCAAGAGGAATAAGATGGACAACATTTTCTACATTGGAAGATCTGGAATATGCAGATGACATTGCACTACTAGCACATTCACATCAACACATCCAGAAAAAAACGGATAGACTCAATAAATTTATCCAGCAGGTGGGCTTGAACATCAATTTAAAGAAGTCTGAGGTCATGACGCTCAATGTGAGCAAACCTGAGCCCATATCAGTAAGGAATCAGCAACTGGTACAGACAGATACCTTCACATACCTAGGAAGCATAGTAACACCAGATGGCGGGGCAGGCAAAGACATCAACATCAGAATGAATAAGGCAAGAACAGCCTTCTTTAGCCTAAACAACATCTGGAAGTCCTCCCAATACAGCACAAGCACAAAATTAAGATTATATCAGAGCTGTGTGCTTTCTGTGCTTCTCTATGGTGCGGAATGCTGGAGAGTTACAGAGAAGGAAATGTCGAAATTGTCCTCTTTTCACACAACATGCCTAAGAAAAATTCACCGAATCTTTTGGCCGAATACCATCACTAACCAAGATCTGCTTACTCGTAGCAAGCAAGAGGACATGCACACCATCATAGCTTGCAGACGCTGGAGCTGGGTTGGTCATGTCCTCAGAAGAGACCCCGATGCCATCACAAGAACAGCTATGCTTTTGGACCCCTGAAGGAAAACGAAAGAGAGGCCGACCAAAAACAACCTGGCGGAGGACTGTGGAGGCTGAGATGCAAAGAATGAACCAGAGTTGGGGCACTGTACAAAGGATGGCCACCGACCGAGCAAAGTGGAATCAATTTGTTGTTGCCCTACAAGACGCCACTAGGCGTGATGGCCACTGACCACCGTCAGGTCGGCGGCTAAGGATCAAAGAAGAAAGAAGAAATGAGACCCAGGCCGAGCAACCACAAATACTTACTTTCTGAGGGCAGGAAAGTCAGCTCACACCCCAAACCGAAATAAACCTGGTAGCAGGTTTATCATCTCTTCTTGACTGTGCAAACGTCTGGGAGATGGCGGTAGACCTACCTGGACAAGGGGCATAATCCAGAGAGTATCCGAAAATCGCGGCGACGGCCGGATATAGTGCTTCATTCTTCAGGCAACGCTTCAGGTCATACTGATTGAAACTGACCGTGCTTTTGAAATCCAGATTAGACGAGCAACAATTCGTTCAAAAGCGGCCAAGAATAGTGATCTGGCCGCGGATCTGAGACACGATGGGTTCGCTGCAAGGGTCATGGCTGTTGAAGTGGGCGCATGAGGGCTTGTGGCTGCATCAGTGTATGATCTATTGAAACTGTTGGGGCTGAGGGGACAGTCGAGAACAAGGGCACTGAAGAGACTTAGTAAAACTGCCGAAAAGGCATCAGGCTGGCTGTATAACAACCGCAATGGGCAATGGAGATCGTAACATTAAACGCTGCGGTACAGAAAACACCAGGAATTTTTCTAAGTCCACAATACGCTGAGTTTTGTGGTGGACTAGTGAACGGGCTGCGACGCAGGGGCGACATGCGGTGTATACTATAAGGGGTGTCAGTATCAAAAGTCCAGTGGGGAACGCGCAGTGGCTAGACTCGTTGACTTCGTGATGGTGTCTCAGTGTATGCGACGGAACGAACGGAATAATTTGTCTTCTCTTTGTTACTTTCACAATTGCCTCCACGGCTGGCGGAGTTGTGGATTTTAAAGTTGCTACCATAAGTGAAATTTTCGATACAACGTCTCAACAGGAAGCTGAGACGCTTGGGAGTCATGACTCAAGTGGGCCCGCCCCGCTTAGAGTGTAAAGGAGCATATAGGGCCGAAAAACTTGTCGGACGGGGGGACTACTTCTGATGATCAGATTGCTTTCTGTTGTATCGCTCTGTAAAGAGTTTCCTATCTTGATGAACACCGTGAAAGCAGCCGAAACTAAAGTTTAAGTACATAGACTTTGAAAGAATATACACACATCTATAAGAGACATTATACACAACTGTGTGCGAAGTCAAGTACATGCTTATGAATTTTGAATATTCAAGTTCGGACTGTGTGAAACTGAAGTGATTTTGTGTGGTGAGTTATCTCCCAAAATTACTTGTTTAATTATTGCTAAAGGATGCAAGAGTAATTTGCAGAAGAGGTGTGCGGTTTATTATGATAAGAAATATATGTTATGCTATTGGATTTAGTTTTCTTCCCTATCTATTATGTACATGTATAACATATTATTAATTTTCTTATATGATTGCTTATAGTATTTTATTAATGTGCATTATTGCTTGCCTTATTAGAACACAACTCTGTTTTGAGTATATTAATTATGAAAGCTGTTGTTCCTTGCTGGAAGATAATTAAGACTTAATCATTAACTAAAGATACACCAGACTACAAGACAGACTGTTCATTGTGGAAAATAGTAAGACCTATGAAGTGTAGAGAAGGGACACTGGACTTGGAAGGATGAGGACAGAGCCTGTTAGACAATAGTCACTGAGACATCTTTTTACGTACAGTGTACTGGACAGTCAAAGTCTTCAGTGGTAAGTGTGCCTATGCTCTGAGACCCAAAAGTCTTTGGGGAGGAAACTTAATATATGTAAAATCTCTTTAGACAAGAGATTAATGGTCCCCTTACTTTGTTCTCCAGGGCAGAGTGTCAGTAACATAGGACCTGGCTTCGACCTCCCTCAATTTTGCTGAGCCCAAAAATCAAGAAGGAACAGGGACTTAATCTTCACCCCTGAGTGTGAACCAGACATCCTTGAAGACACTAGTGCCACACAGGGCAGTCAGTCACCACCACGTGCTCTCATCAAGAAGTCACAGCAGAGTGTCCTCTCTGCCTCCATCCTACAAGAACTTTACGATAAGTATAATAAAGAGAAAGAAGATCACCACACATACTCATCAAAACGATTCAGACTTAGTCAGTGAAGATAATAAGGCACCCCACTGGGACCTAGATTCCTTTTATTTTTCTTCAGATTTAAACGTGATTCTTTTCCATATTTCTTTTTTTCATCAGATGTAAATTAACCCTCTGTAAATGTGATTCCCTTAATAAATAGCATATTGTTTATTTACTTACTACCCTTCTGAGTCAATTTGATACAATATAATAAGCCTGTTCAGAGCGCTCTTTTGTTATACTTTCCCTTTCTTGTGTACTGTCCTCTTGATTGTCGAAGTGTCAACATCGTGTGGTGTATGTTAGTTGTGGAACAAAGTCACGTGGGAGAACAACTTGTCTGATATTCTTACACGGTATTTGATTACCCTTGATTCCAGACAGTTAACCTCTTGGTTTCATAACAAATAACATCACTATTACGGTATTGCAAGAAAATTAATCTATATTCTTACTGTTATCCAGAGCAGTTGACCTGTGTCGACATTGCTCTCTCCCTACGCGTGACAAGTGGGAGCTCGTCCGGGATTTAAGTATCCTAGCGCACATTAGCTCTCGCTGGTGATACGAATAGCAATGAGTTGAGGCATAAACCATTGCCTTCGCTCACAATTATTGCTTTTCTTCACCTTCTAGAGTGAGAATCTTTCTTTTTCTATCCCCTAGACTTTTATCGTTGTAGCATCTGGACAGGAAATTAAGAATTATTTGAAGCTAGTAGTGTGGTGGTATTTTACGTTTTCTAATAACTTTCTAAGAAGTTAATTTTAGTTAAGGAGTGAGTGAGTGAGTGTGTGGAGTTAATGTGCTATTAGTCATATTCTATTCACTAAACTAACAGAATTGCTTTTGGTAAAAATTGTTCTTGTATATTGGGAAATAATTTACCCACAAGATTTATTCAGCACACACACAATGGCTGAATTAGCCAAAGTATGAATCTAGTTTAATGGAATTCGCTAAGGAAATGGGGATGGTAGATAATGAGTTAACGAGTTTCATTAGCGCCGAAATCGATAAATATCTAGACAGAGAAGAGTGGTTAGAAAAGGAGCTAGCAGAGAGAGAAGCACAGGGGAGGAGAGAAATTCGACAAGCAGAGGAGAAAGAAAAAGAAAAGCAGCATGAAACTAGATTAAAGGAATTAGACGTAGAAGATAGAAGAGTTGAAGTATAGGCTAGTCCCAGTACATTAGAATCTTCTGGTGCCTCTCCTTCAGCAGATGGTAACACAATTACCAGTCATGCCACAGGAAGAAATGCTATGTCATTTCCATTAGAAATTTTCGCCAACAGCGCCAGAAAAGTCGAAACGTACCTTGATAGATTCGAACGATTTGCCTCGTCGTATGGTCTTGACAAAGATAAATGGGCGCTCAAACTCTCACAAGGATTACATGGAACAGCATATAAGGTATACATGAAGTTGTCGATTACTGAGCAAAATAAATATGATATTCTAAAGAAGGCCCTTTTACAAAGATTTGAACTTAATTCAAAAGCTTACAGGAAGCAGTTTCGTCGGGCCAGAAGAGACATAGGGGAAACATTTGCACAGTTCGCAGCACGCCTAGAATCCTATCTGCAAAAATGGCGCATGTTAGGAAACTTTCCTGAAGTCTTTTGGAAGGGCTTCAGGAAATGATTATCATGGAACAGCTTCAAGGACACAATGACACCAGATATGAGAAAGTTTCTAGCAGAGCATGGGCCGAAAACTTTGAGTCGTTACTCACTCTGGCTGAAAGGTTTCAGGGAGCTTTGGCAGAGTCTCCGTCTACAAGACGGAAATATACTGATATGCCTGCAAAAGCATCTACACACCCCTGTTCCGACAATCATCCTAAATCTAGTGGACTTTCCCATAAAGCACAGAACACATCACAAACTTATAATAGGATAAAAACAGGAGAGGACCTCTGCTAACAAGGAGAACGGGGTGGAAGTGGTCTAAGGTGTGTAAGACGAACACACACCACACCCAAGAATGCAAAATTAAACCCGTTCCTCAACATACTGCATTTTATACAGACAAAATCGCCAAACAAGAATTCAACGAGGCAAACGAATAGCCTCAATCGACCGTCCGTTACCGACACAGTGAAGGTAAATGGACAGCACGTATTATGCCTCTATGACACTGGACTGGAATTTGATGCAGTTGTCGCCTCATCTCTGGTAGACCCTGGCCAGGTAATATCAGACACATTGGAACTTCGTGGAGCCACAAAAGGTGACAAGACAATGACTCTGCAAATAGCAATTATCCAGGTAGAATCCCGCTTTGTGTCAGGACAGATCAGAGCAGCAGTCATTGTTCAGGTTCTTTTCCTCTGTGGTTAGCATTGACTTGCTGTATAACCACAACAGTCACACACACACACAGCACGTGATGTGATAACACAATGGTAATGTGTATACTGTTTATTTACATATGAGAAGATCATTGCTGTCTGCACTGACCTCCACATTTGGTCCATCATAGAATATACAATGTAAGTTCTTTCTTTCCTCACTCTCTCTCTCTCATTCAGTATAGAATCTACACCTTATGACCGTCAGCCATCAATGATCATGCAGGTGCTATAGTCTCTAGTTCTGTTCTTTCTTCCTTACGATTTTCTTAGATTATTGTTATATGTATCCTCTCAGTGTTCAGGTTATCTATTAGTAGACCGGACCTCTCTGGGGATGTTGTTTTCCCTTTCATCACTGAAGAACATGACTACTGTCTATATGTATTACGAATCACTCTACGTACCTTTTCCCTTTTCGAATAAAACTAACTCACACCGTTTCTCCTTCTAGACAAGAATTCTCACTGTTCAATATTTCGGGTTAATCATTACCCAACTATTTCTTGTCCATGAAATATGTATCACCTAAACTATCTGAGTACGCCATTAACATGGCTACCCACGTATATGCGGCTTCTCTCTCTACCTCACGCTTCTGGACTGCCCGCTGAGAAAGCGTGATTCACTAGATTATCGTTCACCTCTGTCATGCACAACATTGTTTGCGCATCTCCTTTTTGTATTCTATCTGAACCTTCCCATTCCTAATTCTCTTTATTCATTCCCTTTGACTGTTTTTTCTACTCATGTTACCTGATTTCAAAAACATACTTCTGACATGTTATACATTCAACTTCCTTAGTGGTCTTCATTTTTCTGTTTTGTTTCATACAACTTAAAACATGTCATTATTTTCTTATGTTACAACATATTATCATAACAAAACTATAGAATACTCTTCTCCCGTCACTTTTCTTAAGTGACCTTTCCTCTTCACATTTATGACTGTTCTTAACCCTCGTCTTTCTCACTCACATTCTGACAACTGTGTACTTATCCATACAAAGTTTATTTCCTTTTACACATCCAGTCACTACTATTGTCATACATGTAAATTCATCATATTGTATTATTTTCTGTCACAACACACCTGGTGTGAATTGCCTGGCCTTCCTCTTCTCTCGTATAAAGCCAAACATGTCTTCTGTCATGTCTCCCTATTTACATGGTTCGTGATGGCGTGAGCCATTAAACTATTATGGCAACACTGAATTGCCATACTTCCATCCACCCTTTTCTAACTAGACCTTTGTTGTCGCTTTGACCTACTTGCGTGTTTTTCTGCTGCTGACCTGTCACTTGACCTCCTTTTTCACAACTCTGTCTCCTAGTGTGTGAATTTCTGTTATATATGTTCGGTGAGGGTTATCCTCAATAGACTCACATTTGTAGTTTGATAAACACCGCACTTAACGTTTTTCTTTCCCTCCCTGGAACTTCTCTTTGTGCTATATCCTTTTCTTTCCTTCTCCACAACACTGTCTCCCCATGTCTACATTTCTACTGTATATGTTCGGTGAGGGTTACCCTCCATAGACTCACATTTGTAGTCTGGCAAACTCCGCACTTAACGTTTTTATATGTTTTTCGTTCCTTCCCTGGAACGTTCTCAACACATTTGTTTTCTCTTCATGTATAACGGAGAAAAAAATATGATTTCTCCCCAAAGTCTTCATAAGACTCGGCCACTGCCGCAAAAAATCTCTCTTTGCCATTTACTTCATGGCTTCTTACCTCTACATACGTTCCTTCTAAAACTATCTCTTCTATATGTCTGTGCCATCCTTCCTGTGGCTTCTCAATACTCCCGTCACTTCTCCGTGACTCTCAATTTTCCTATACTTATTTATCTAAGCGATTCTCTTGTGTTCGCCATCTCCCAAGGCCCTTAATACCTCACCGTCCAATCTCTCAATTACCTTCTCTTAATTTCGTCATCGCTTATGGCTCTTCTTCTTCTGACATAATATCCTCGTCATTTTTCATGACCTTTATCCCTCATCTCCCCCTCTACTTCACTTATTCATAAACTCCACTATTTTTGCAATAGTGACTTCCTTGTCCCTATGTCTTTCCAAACGAAATGTGTTTAGCAATATCTATATTTTCTTCTCCCTTTATTTCTCTTTTGACTTCAATGACGCTTTGCCTGCTATGTCATTCCTGTCCACCTTTTCATGTTTGCGTCATCTATCAATTTCGTCAGAACCATATCTACTTCAATTCTTGTTTCTGGAAAGTATGTATGATACTTTTCTTCTAGCACTCTCCATACCATGCTTCTTGAGAAGTTAAAATCAGGCCGCTTTATGGTGGATTCTATCACCTTCTTCAACTCCTCTATGCTTGGTTCAACTATTTTGGTAATTTCCTTCGTATTTATCTGATTTATACATCCAAGATCATTCCTCTCTTTCCATCGTTTATCCCCCTCCCTCCATGCAATCTGCCTGATTGTCTTTGCATGTCGTATCCACATTTCTGCTCTGTCCGCTATCTTTTTTATCCAGATTGTATACTGGAACCCCCGTTCTGTACTCCTACTTCTATATTTACTCCCTTCTTCCTTACTTCCTCTACTATTCTCTTGTCTTCTGTAAGTACTTTTGTGTCTATGACTACCGTCACTCTCGTAATATACTATACTGTCTGAGTCAGTCGAGACCGATTCTGACGACCATCTCCGTCTACTGCTATATTCTGCTTCATTATTTGTCTGTCGACTTTTTCCCCGTGTCGACTGCATCGGTTCATCCTTCTTATTCTTTACCTCGATGCTATCCCTATGCTGTGGTATCACTACTTTAGCCGTTTGTTGGTTCATCCTTTTTACACTGAAAGGAATCTTAGACTTTCTCGTATTGTCTAACCCATGTGACCATGTTTCATTTTCTCTCATGACGTCTGTCTCATTGTGTGCTGGCCCCAAGTGTGACGCTACAGCATCAATCTCAGTTTGTGTTCCGGCACTAATCATCTTTGTTTCATTTGTTTCTGGTTCTTCTGTACCAACGCTGACCCTGTCTCTCTGTATGTTTTCCTGTTTCTGGACTGTTGTCCTAACCTGACTTGTCCATCGTCTATTTCTATTACCTTCTTCCTTTATTGTGACATTTTTCTGACCAGATCCTATTATGTTTCTCCACACTCCTAGCGGTTCTACCCTCATTTCACAACCATTCTGTGTTCTTATGTGGCACTTCTGTTGGTTTGTTATGTTGACGTTATTTATTTCTATGGGCTTCCCTTTTCTAATTTCTCCCATAAAATTCCTGACCGCCATTCTTATTCTTCTCTTATTAAGTGTGTTCCAGTGTGCTCGTACAGCAGCTGTTTCTAGGATTTTATTTTTCTCATTATTTTCTCTATCACAAGTAAGACAATGCCCTTTCCCCTTCGTATCGTATGATTTAGACTCTGATTGAAGATCTCTTTCATTAAGTAATATGTCTAATCGCCTTCTGATAGAGTCTGTGATCAGATCAACAGATGAAAAAATCGCAATTTTAACTTTCTCCAATTCATCTGCTATTATTGACATTGCATATTTGTCAATGTCTGTAAGCCACTTACGGCATGCATGTGGGTCACCTGAAAATAAGTCTACATTACCTTTTATATTTGCTTATTTAGCACTGTTGTCTACCTTGGCTAATGTGTTGGTAATCGTCTTTATGAGGGCCAAAGTCTGACTGTCTTGCATGTTATACTGTGTCTGTTCAGCCTGTGCCATCATACAATCTGAAAAATAGTTATTTATTTCTACGGTTAACTTAAACTAACTTGCACCTGAAAACGAACAGAAATTTTTCTATTAGTCTTGGGTTCCCTGAAAAACAATGTTATGGTTACAAACAAATTTTTTTTTATGCATACACTGTTATAAATCAATATTACTGGCACTACAAATAGTCATAATGATACTAAGAATAGTAATAAGACAACAATAATAACATTAATAACAATAATATTACCCTAATTTCTAATTAAACTAATTAATTAAGACGTCTGCGTTGGAGTACTCGTTTCGTCGCGATGGTGCGCGTGTGACCGACTTTCTTTTTTTTTTTTACACAAACACTATTGTTATATTATTATACCATTCGGACTACACACTGTTTTGCTACACACAAACCTGTCAGTGAATCGGTTACTGTAATGCACTCTATGACCTGTCTTAAGACTACTTGTGCAAAACACGTCAACTTTCCGTCTGCTGTGATGACTCGTCCCCGTGCTGGAAGATTTGAATGAAAACAATTTGTTTCCGACTTATCGTTACAGGACTTGTGAATATTGTACTCGCTTTGTCTTTGCGAACCCTTCTCGTGCAGGAAGGCGTGAAAAAAAAAAATCTTGACTTGATTTCTGAGCTGGCGTTTCTGGTTGACTGGTTCCCAATCTGTCAGCTTGTGTTTACACTTTGACTACTGTTTTCTTCGTGTGTTGTGAAACTGCAATTTTTGCCTTCTATCTGCGTTGTTTTGCCGTTCATGGTTCTTGAAGTCTGTCATCAACCAGTTCGTGTGTTGTACTTTGTCTTGGTGAATGACTTATTCTCGTGTAGGTGGATTTGAAAGAAGTAAATTCTGACTTGGTTTACGAGGGGGCGTTTTCGATTGGCTGGTTCCGATACAGCTCACTTTGTTCTCTGTTTACAACTTACACTTTTGTCACTCTGCTTTTTCATGTTATCGAAACGTAAACATGAATTTTTCTTCGTTTTACTCTACCGTCTGTAGTTGGTGCGGTCTGTCACAGATCCGCAAATGTATTATGGCGTCTTCTGTCTGTGTTATTCTGTATTATCAAGGCTATCTGTCGTTCGTGGTTGTTGAAATATGCCACAGCGTCAAATGTATATGTGTCTTCTGACTGAAGCGAGGAGAGATGACAGCATAAAGAATAGTTGCTGAACTCCTGTTTAGAAACAATGTGTGTGTGCTGCTAGAGGTTGGTTACGGCACCAAAATCATAATATGTGGCAGCCCGTTATTCTTTGTATTATGAAGACTGTTATGTGACAATGTCTGTTCAGGTTCTTTTCCTCTGTGGTTAGCATTGACTTGCTGTATTACCACAACAGTCACACACACACACAGCACGTGATGTGATAACGCAATGGTAATGTGAACACTGTTTATTTATATATGAGAAGATCATTGCTGTCTGCACTGACCTCCACATTTGGCCCATCATAGAATATACAAAGTAAGTTCTTTCTTTCCTCACTCTCTCTCTCGTTCAGTATAGAATCTACACCTTATGACCGTCAACCATCAATGATCATGCAGGTGCTATAGTCTCTAGTTCTGTTCTTTCTTCCTTACATATTCTTATGTCTGTTGTTATCTATCATCCCAGTGTTCAGGTTATCTATTGGTAGAACAGACCTCTCCGGGGATGTTGTTTTCCTTTTCATCACTGAAGAATATGACTACTTTCTATATGTATTACGAATCACTCTACGTACCTTTTCCCTTTCTGAATAAAACTAACTCACACCGTTTCTCCTTATAGACAAGAATTCTCACTATTCAATCTTTCGGGTTCATCATTACCCAAACTACTTCTTATCCATGAAATATGTATCACCTAAACTATCTGAGTACGCCATTAACATGGCTACCCGCGTATATGCGGCTTCTCTCTCTACCTCACGCTTCTGGACTGCCCGTTGAGAAAGCGTGATTCACTAGATTATCGCTCACCTCTGTCATGCGCGACATTGTTCGCGCATCTCCTTTTTGCACTTTATCTAAACCTTCCCAATTCCTAATTATCATTATTCATTCCCTTTGACTGTAAATCGTTCCCTAACTGCCACAGCAACTAGTAGTTCCATCTACGTACAGGAACCAAATCTTGGAGATGGGTCATGCACTTCCATTCAGCGGTCACATGGGTGAAAATGACACCATGCAACGTATATCAGCCTACTATCGGCCTTGGAGGAATGCAGATATCATCCGATTTATTAAGTCATGTGCCCAGTGTCAAAGAGTGGCACCTAAACATTGGACATCCCCAGCGACGTTAGGAGAGATGCCAATAATAGGAACTCCCTTCGAGAGAGTAGCTGTGGATATCATAGGACCTCTTCTGAGAACTAAAAGGAGGAACCGCTGCATTTTAACACTAGTCGACACATGTACAATGTGGGGTGAAGCCATTGCACTACCCTCATCAGACTCAGTGCATGTAACGGAAGCATTAGTGAGTATATTCACCAGGCTAGGGTTTCCTCGACAAATACTTACAGATAATGGGTCTCAGTTCAAAGGAAAGTTAGCGGAAGAGGTTTTCCGAGTATTTCGTACACAGCATATTCACACCTCGCCCTATCATCCTCAGTCCAATGGACAAGTTGAGAGGTTCAATGGAACTCTCATCACTATGTTGCGCAAATTGGCTCAGGAAAAACCAGAAACCTGGGATTTGTTTCTGCCTGCAGCGCTGTTTGCCTACCAAGAAGTGCCACACTCTTCGACTGGTCTCTCTCCCGCCAGCTTATTGTTCGGGCGTCCAATCAAAGGACCGCTTGAAGCTCTTCTTCGGGCTATGACAGATGAAAGTGCAGACAACAGTATTGTTACGGCATCTAAATATGTCCAGGAACTCAAGGAACGCTTAAAGGTTGGTTGGAAGATGGCATCAACAAACTTGCGACGAGCGCGTAGTAAGTATGCTAAACATTACAACAAATCAGCCAACGACAGGGAATTGCATATTGGGGAGAAAGTACTTTTGTTGTTGCCCAGTGGCAACAATAAACTTCAAATCGGTTGGCAGGGACCATTTGAAGTGGTACAGAAGATTTCTCGTACTAATTATAAAATCTCCAAGAAGGGGAAACATAAGATTTATCATGTAAATCTTCTTAAAAAGTACGTCGAACGCCCAAACACCGAACCAGCTCATCTTATGACCCTGGCGGTTGCCACAGAAGTGGATAATGAAGAGAAAATATATGTTGAGTATCCGCTTCGTCCACACGAATTGCACATAGATGTGCAAATAAGCTCAACTTTAGGGAGTGCAGAAGGTGAACACGTCAAACAACTTTTAGAAGAACACTCAGAAGTGCTCACAGATAGGCCGGGTCTGACAAATCTCGTCGAGTTTGAGATGAAAGTGACAGATCCAACTCCTGTCAGAGTGAAAACATACCCAATACCGTATACAAAAGCAAGTGCATTGCAAGAGGAAATTGAGCAATTACTTAACGCCAATATAATATCCAAATCCTAATCACCCTATAGTGCGAGTGTTGTGCTCCTCCAAAAACCTAGTGGAGAAGCTCGTCTCTGCATCGACTATAGACGACTTACTGCTGTGACAGAGTTCCAACCAGAACCATTACCTGACCCCAATGGACTCTTCACCAAATAAAGTAAGGCCAATTCTTCAAAAAAGTGACCTGAGCAAGGGTTATTATCAAATCCCGGTCAAGAAAGAAATTAGGCCGTTGCTTGCTTTCAGTACTTCTGAAGGACATTATCAGTTTAATGTTCTTCAATTTGGGTTGAGCAACGCTCCGGGTATCGTCACCAGAATGATGAGGAAATTACTCACCCCATTGCAAAATAATGCAATCCACAACTTTATGGATGACATATTAATAGCAACGAGCACATTTGAGGAACATTTGGAAACCCTCGCCCAGCTCCTCCAGCGACTGAAAGAGACGGGACTTACGGCGCGACCCAGTAAATGTTTAATTGGTTTCAATGAGTTAGAATTTCTGGGACACACGATCACTCATTGCTGTATGTGGCCTGTGGATAAAAACGTTGAGAAAATAAAACAAGCACCGCGTCCTATTACCAAGAAAGACACCCGTTCATTTCTGTCCCTTTGTGCCTATTACCAGCGCTTTATTCAGCGTTTTAACACACTGACTGCGCCACTGACGGATCTGACCAGAAAAGGTCAGCTAGAGAAAGTAGTTTGGACTCCGGATTGGGAAGCAGAATATGCTACACTTAACCACAAGCTGACATCACGACCTATACTGAGACTACCGGACCTAGCGAAGCCATTTGTGCTGCGCGTAGATGCATGTAACATTGGAATTGGGTCTTCACTGATGCAGACCGATGATGACAAATCTGACTTGTTGTTTCCTGTAGCCTATGCCAGTGGTAGGTTAAACTCAGCAGAGAGGAATTATTCACTAATTGAAAAGGTGTCTTGCCTTGGTATGGGTGGTACAAAAACATCAGCTATATCTCTATGGAGTACAATTTACTGTACAAAGTGACCATGCCCAACTTATGTTTCTAGCGGCGTCTAAGAAACTAAATGCACGACTCATGCGTTGGGCTTTACTACTTCAGCCCTATGCATTCAAGGTGGAATACATCTCAGGGAAGATCAATGTGGTAGCAGACTTTCTGAGCTGGCATACTCTTGCAGAATTAGACACGATCTAAGAAACACCATCGGACTCAGCATCGCTGTCCGAGATGATCGTAGAAGTAAATGAAGAATGTGAAGATTAGACGTGACATTAGAATTAATACGCGGTGGAGTGCAAAGAAAAAGTTAGACTCGCGTTGTTAGTCTGACATCTAACTTAAATGGGGGGCTATCTGTCATGGAGCAGTCTATCCTTTCTCTTCCACATTCCTTTACTCAGTCCATCCTGTCACTGTTTCACATTCGTCCCTATGACCCCCTTCTTTTTTTTCTCCGAGAACGATAGTTCAGGCAGTGCTTGTATTAAATTTCGTTAATAAGGCAATTTAGATTCGCCATGTAGAGTTTTTGCGAAGACGGGAAAGTGTGTGTTTTTCTCGGTGACATCAATTAACCTGTGCCTCACAGACGACCACCTATTTCCGGTCTAAAATGTATTTATCAGAGAAAATGTACCTTTACTTTACTCTCTTGATTAAAGCAGCCGAAACTAAAGTTTAAGTACATAGACTTTTAAAGAATATACACACATCTATAAGAGACATTGTACACAACTGTGTGCGAAGTCAAGTACATGCTTATAAATATTGAATATTCAAGTTCGGACTGTGTGAAACTGAAGTGATTTTGTGCGGTGAGTTATCTCCCAAAATTATTTGTTTAATTATTGCTAAAGGATGCAAGTGTAATTTTCAGAAGAGGTGTGCGGTTTATTATGATAAAAAATATATGTTATGCTATTGGATTTAGTTTTCTTCCCTATCTATTATGTACATGTATAACATATTATTAATTTTCTTATATGATTGCTTATAGTATTTTATTAATGTGCATTATTGCTTGCCTTATTAGAACACAACTCTGTTTTGAGTATACATTATGAAAGCTGTTGTTATTTGCTGGAAGATAATTAAGACTTAATCATTATCTAAAGATACACCAGACTACAAGACAGACTGTTCATTGTGGAAAATAGTAAGACCTATGAAGTGTAGAGAAGGGACACTGGACTTGGAAGGATGAGGACAGAGCCTGTTAGACAATAGTCACTGAGACATCTTTTACGTACAGTGTACTGGACAGTCAAAGTCTTCAGTGGTAAGTGTGCCTATGCTCTGAGACCAAAAGTCTTTGGGGAGGAACTTAATATATGTAAAATATCTTTAGACAAGAGATTAATGGTCCCCTTACTTTGTTCTCCAGTGCAGAGTGTCAGTAACATAGGACCTGGCTTCGACCTCCCTCAATTTTGCTGAGCCCAAAAATCAAGAAGGAACAGGGACTGAATTTTCACCCCTGAGTGTGAACCAGACATCCTTGAAGACACTAGTGCCAAACAGGGCAGTCAGTCACCACCACGTGCTCTCATCAAGAGGTCACAGCAGAGTGTCCTCTCTGCTTCCATCCTACAAGAACTTTACGATAAGTATAATAAAGAGAAAGAAGATCACCACACATACTCATCAAACGATCAGACTTAGTCAGTGAAGATAATAAGGCACCCCACTGGGACCTAGATTCCTTTTATTTTTCTTCAGATTTAAACGTGATTCTTTTCCATATTTCTTTTTTTCATCAGATGTAAATTAACTCTCTGTAAATGTGATTCCCTTAATAAATAGCATATTGTTTATTTACTTACTACACGTCTGAGTCAATTTGATACAATATCATAAGCCTGTCCAGAGCGCTCTTTTTGTGATTACTTCCTTTTCTTGTGTACTGTCCTCTTGATTGTCGAAGTGTCAACATCGCGTGGTGTATGTTAGTTGTGGAACAAAGTCACGTGGGAGAACAACTTATCTGTTATTCTTACATGGTATTTAATTACCCTTGATTCCAGACAGTTAACCTCTTGGTTTCATAACAAATAACATCACTATTACAGTATCGCAAGAAAATCAATCTAATTCTTACTGTTATCCAGAGCAGTTGACCTGTGTCGACCTTGCTCTCTCCCTACGCGTGACAAGTAAGGTGCTCGCATCGGAATTTAAGTATCCTAGCGCACAGTAGCTCTCGCTGGTGATACGATTAGCATAGAGTTGAAGTATAAACCATTGCCTTTGCTGAAAATTATTGCTTTTCTTCACCTTCTAGAGTGAGAATCTTTTTCTATCCCCTAGACTTTATCGTTGTAGCATCTGGACAGGAAATTAAGAATTATTTGAAGCTAGTAGTGTGGTGGTTTTACTTTTTCTAATAACTTTCTAAGAAGTTAATTTTAGTTAAGGAGTGAGTGAGTGTGTGGAGTTAATGTGCTATTAGCCATATTCTATTCACTAAACTAACAGTATTGCTTTGGTAAAAATTGTTCTTGTATATTGGGAAATAATTTACCCACAAGATTTATTCAGCACACACAATGGCTGAATTAGCCAAAGTAAGATCTAGTTTAATGGAATTCGCGAAGAACATGGGGATGGTAGGTAATGAGTTAACGAGTTTCATTATCGCCGAAATCGATAAACATCTTGACAGAGAAAAGAGATTAGAAAAAGATCGAGCAGAGAGAGAAGCACAAGAGAGGAGAGAAATTCGACAGGCAAAGGAGAGAGAAAAAGAAAGGCAGCATGAAACTACATTAAAGGAATTAGACGTAGAAGCTAGAAAGGTTGAAGTAGAGGCTAGTCCCAGTACATTAGAATCTTTTGGTGTCTCTCCTTCAGCAGATGGTAACACAATTACCAGTAACGCCACAGGAACAAATGCTATGTCATTTCCTTTAGAAATTTTCTCCAACAGCGCCGAGAAAATCGACATGTACCTTGATAGATTCGAACGATTTGCCTCGTCGTATTGTCTTGACAAAGATAAATGGGCGCTCAAACTCTCACAAGAATTACGTGGAACAGCATATGAGGTATACATGAAGTTGCCGATTACTGAGCAAAATAAATATGATACTCTAAAGAAGGCCCTTTTACAAAGATTTGAACTTAATTCAGAAGCTTACAGGAAGCAGTTTCGTCGGGCCAGAAGAGACATAGGGGAAACATTTGCACAGTTCGCAGCACGCCTAGAATCCTATCTGCAAAAATGGCGCACGTTAAGAAACTTTCCTGAGTCTCTGGAAGGGCTTCAGGAAATGATTATCATGGAACAGATCAAGGACACAATGACACCAGGTATGAGAAGGTTCCTAGCAGAGCATGGGGCCGAAAACCTTGAGTCGTTACTCACTCTGGCTGAAAGGTTTCAGGGAGCTTTGGCAGAGTCTCAGTCTACGAGGCGGAAATATACTGATGTGCCTGCAAAAGCATCTACACACCCCTGTTCCGACAATCAGCTTAAATCTAGTGGACTTTCCCATAAAGCACAGAACACATCACAAACTTATAATAGGATAAAACAGGAGAGGACCTCTGCTAACTAGGAGACGGGGAGGAAGTGGTGTAAGGTGTGTAAGACGAACACACACCACATCCAAGAATGTAAAATTAAACCCGCTCCTCAACATGCTGCATTTATACAGACAAAATCGGCAAACAAGAATGCAATGAGGAAACGTATTCCTAGGTGAACCAAAAGAACCTCTTGTTATTGGGGCAGTGACAACCAGACGTAAAGCTGCGAGTGAACAGGAGCCAGAACCTGTGCAGAATCCCCTCCCTCAGGAGTTAAAGAATGCTCAAACACAGGATACAACTCTGGCCACCTGCTTCAAGAAACTGCCATTTGCCAATACTCCCCTGCAGAAAGGAAACTTTTATATGAAATTGGGATTAATATATCGTAGAGCAGGAAACATAGGACTGGAACATGGGAAATAGTCGTTCCATCTACGTACAGAAACCAAATCTTGGAGATGGGTCATGCACTTCCATTCAGCGGTCACATGGGTGAAAATGACACCATGCAACGTATATCAGCCTACTATTGGCCTAGGAGGAATGCAGATATCATCCGATTTATTAAGTCATGTTCCCAGTGTCAAAGAGTGGCACCTAAACATTGGACATCCCCAGCGACGTTAGGAGAGATGCCAATAATAGGAACTCCCTTCGAGAGAGTAGCTGTGGATATCATAGGACCTCTTCTGAGAACTAAAAGGAGGAACCGCTGCATTTTAACACTAGTCGACACATGTACAATGTGGGGTGAAGCCATTGCACTACCCTCATCAGACTCAGTGCATGTAACGGAAGCATTAGTGAGTATATTCACCAGGCTAGGGTTTCCTCGACAAATACTTACAGATAATGGGTCTCAGTTCAAAGGAAAGTTAGCGGAAGAGGTTTTCCGAGTATTTCGTACACAGCATATTCACACCTCGCCCTATCATCCTCAGTCCAATGGACAAGTTGAGAGGTTCAATGGAACTCTCATCACTATGTTGCGCAAATTGGCTCAGGAAAAACCAGAAACCTGGGATTTGTTTCTGCCTGCAGCGCTGTTTGCCTACCAAGAAGTGCCACATACTCTTCGACTGGTCTCTCTCCCGCCAGCTTATTGTTCGGGCGTCCAATCAAAGGACCGCTTGAAGCTCTTCTTCGGGCTATGACAGATGAAAGTGCAGACAACAGTATTGTTACGGCATCTAAATATGTCCAGGAACTCAAGGAACGCTTAAAGGTTGGTTGGAAGATGGCATCAACAAACTTGCGACGAGCGCGTAGTAAGTATGCTAAACATTACAACAAATCAGCCAACGACAGGGAATTGCATATTGGGGAGAAAGTACTTTTGTTGTTGCCCAGTGGCAACAATAAACTTCAAATCGGTTGGCAGGGACCATTTGAAGTGGTACAGAAGATTTCTCGTACTAATTATAAAATCTCCAAGAAGGGGAAACATAAGATTTATCATGTAAATCTTCTTAAAAAGTACGTCGAACGCTCAAACACCGAACCAGCTCATCTTATGACCCTGGCGGTTGCCACAGAAGTGGATAATGAAGACAAAATATATGTTGAGTATCCGCTTCGTCCACACGAATCGCACATGGATGTGCAAATAAGCTCAACTTTAGGGAGTGCAGAAGGTGAACAAGTCGAACAACTTTTAGAAGAACACTCAGAAGTGCTCACAGATAGGCCGGGTCTGACAAATCTCGTCGAGTTTGAGATGAGAGTGACAGATCCAACTCCTGTCAGAGTGAAAACATACCCAATACCGTATACAGAAGCAAGTGCATTGCAAGAGGAAATTGAGCAATTACTTAACGCCAATATAATATCCAAATCCGAATCACCCTATAGTGCGAGTGTTGTGCTTCTCCAAAATCCTAGTGGAGAAGCTCGTCTCTGCATCGATTATAGACGACTTAATGCTGTAACAGAGTTCCAACCAGAACCCTTACCTGACCCCAATGGACTCTTCACCAAATTAAGTAAGGCCAAATTCTTCACAAAAAGTGACCCGAGCAAGGGTTATTATCAAATCCCGGTCAAGAAAGAAATTAGGCCGTTGCTTGCTTTCAGTACTTCTGAAGGACATTATCAGTTTAATGTTCTGCCATTTGGGTTGAGCAACGCTCCGGGTATCTTCACCAGAATGATGAGGAAATTACTCACCCCATTGCAAAAAAATGCAATCCACAACTTTATGGATGACATATTAATAGCAACGAGCACATTTGAGGAACATTTGGAAGCCCTCGCCCAGCTCCTCCAGCGACTGAAAGAGACGGGACTTACGGCGCGACCCAGTAAATGTTTAATTGGTTTCAATGAGTTAGAATTTCTGGGACACACGATCACTCATTGCTGTATGTGGCCTGTGGATAAAAACGTTGAGAAAATAAAACAAGCACCGCGTCCTATTACCAAGAAAGACACCCGTTCATTTCTGTCCCTTTGTGCCTATTACCAGCGCTTTATTCAGCGTTTTAACACACTGACTGCGCCACTGACGGATCTGACCAGAAAAGGTCAGCCAGAGAAAGTAGTTTGGACTCCGCATTGGGATGCAGAATATGCTACACTTAAACACAAGCTGAAATCACGACCTATACTGAGACTACTGGACCTAGCAAAGCCGTTTGTGCTGCGCGTAGACGCATGTAACATTGGAATTGGGTCTTCACTGATGCAGACAGATGATGACAAATCTGACTTGTTGTTTCCTGTAGCCTATGCCAGTGGTAGGTTAAACTCAGCAGAGAGGAATTATTCAACAATTGAAAAGGAGTGTCTTGCCTTGGTATGGGCGGTACAAAAACATCAGCCATATCTCTATGGAGTACAATTTACTGTACAAAGTAATCATGCCTCACTTATGTTTCTAGCGGCGTCTAAGAAACTAAATGCACGACTCATGCATTCAAGGTGGAATACATCCCAGGGAAGATCAATGTGGGAGCAGACTTTTTGAGCAGGCATACTCTGGCAGAATTAGACACGATCGAAGAAACACCATCAAACTCAGCATCGCTGTCTGAGAGGATAGTAGAAGTAAATGAAGAATGTGAAGATTAGACGTGACGTTAGAATCAATACACGGTGGAGTGCAAAGAAAAAGTTAGACTCGCGTTGTTAGTCTGACATCTAACTTAAATGGGGGGCTATCTGTCATGGAGCAGTCTATCCTTTCTCTTCCACATTTCTTTACTCAGTCCATCCTGTCACTGTTTCACAGTCGTCCCTATGACCCCCTTCTTCTCTTTTTCTCCGAGAACGATAGTTCAGGCAGTGCTTGTATTAAATTTCGTTAATAAGGCAATTTAGATTCGCCATGTAGAGTTTTTGCGAAGACGGGAAAGTGTGTGTTTTTCTCGGTGACATCAATTAACCTGTGCCTCACAGACGACCACCTATTTCCGGTCTAAAATGTATTTATCAGAGAAAATGTAACTTTACTTTACTCTTTTGATGAAAGCAGCCGAAACTAAAGTTTAAGTACATAGACTTTTAAAGAATATACACACATCTATAAGAGACATTGTACACAACTGTGTGCGAAGTCAAGTACATGCTTATACATATTGAATATTCAAGTTCGGACTGTGTGAAACTGAAGTGATTTTGTGCGGTGAGTTATCTCCCAAAATTATTTGTTTAATTATTGCTAAAGGATGCAAGTGTAATTTGCAGAAGAAGTGTGCGGTTTATTATGATAAGAAATATATGTTGTGCTATTGGATTTAGTTTTCTTCCTATTATGTACATGTATAACATATTAATTTTCTTATATGATTGCTTATAGTATTTTATTAATGTGCATTATTGCTTGCCTTATTAGAACACAACTCTGTTTTGAGTATACATTGTGAAAGCTGTTGTTCCTTGCTGGAAGATAATTAAGACTTAATCATTAACTAAAGATACACCAGACTACAAGACAGACTGTTCATTGTGGAAAATAGTAAGACCTATGAAGTGTAGAGAAGGGACACTGGACTTGGAAGGATGAGGACAGAGCCTGTTAGACAATAGTCACTGAGACATCTTTTACGTACAGTGTACTGGACAGTCAAAGTCTTCAGTGGTAAGTGTGCCTATGCTCTGAGACCAAAAGTCTTTGGGGAGGAACTTAATATATGTAAAATCTCTTTAGACAAGAGATTAATGGTCCCCTTACTTTGTTCTCCAGTGCAGAGTGTCAGTAACATATGACCTGGCTTCGACCTCCCTCAATTTTGCTGAGCCCAAAAATCAAGAAGGGACAGGGACTGAATCTTCACCCCTGACTGTGAACCAGACATCCTTAAGACACTAGTGCCACCCAGGGCAGTCAGTCACCACCACGTGCTCTCATCAAGAAGTCACAGCAGAGTGTCCTTTCTGCCTCCATCCTACAAGAGTTTTACGATAAGTATAATAAAGAGAAAGAAGATCACCACACATACTCATCAAACGATCAGACTTAGTCAGTGAAGATAATAAGGCACCCCACTGGGACCTAGATTCCTTTTATTTTTCTTCAGAATTAAATGTGATTCTTTTCCATATTTCTTTTTTTCATCAGATGTAAATTAACCCTCTGTAAATGTGATTCCCTTAATAAATAGCATATTGTTTAATTACTTACTACACGTCTGAGTCAATTTGATGCAATATCATAAGCCTGTCCAGATCTCTCTTTTTGTGATTACTTCCCTTTCTTGTGTACTGTCCTCTTGATTGTCGAAGTGTCAACATCATGTGGTGTATGTTAGTTGTGGAACAAAGTCACGTGGGAGAACAACTTGTCTGTTATTCTTACATGGTATTTAATTACCCTTGATTCCAGACAGTTAACCTCTTGGTTTCCTAACAAATAACATAACTATTACAGTATTGCAAGAAAATCAATCTATATTCTTACTGTTATCCAGAGCAGTTGACCTGTGTTGACCTTGCTCTCTCCCTACGCGTGACAAGAATAAAGAATAGATATCTGAAATTTATTAATCATAAATCTCTGCCACAGACGTCCCCCCTTTAAGATATGGAAGCAATCCATGTCTACTATATGGAAATGAATTTCCTATATCAATAGCTTATGGGTGCCTGTTATCTACACTTTCTTCTCCCCCTCCCCCCCCCCCCTCCTCCGTTTCTGTCTAATTCTTACTCATGTAATCTGCTCCCAAAGGTTTCTTTCTCTGCATATATTCCGTGTGCGCTTGAAAGTGTGTCGCCGCTTTTGACATCGTTGCAAGATTTCGTGTGTGTGCAGTGGAAATTCCCTGCCGGTATCGTAATCGTCGCCAGTTTTGGCGAACGCCAGGAGATGTTCGGAAGATGGCACTGGTCTTTCCAAGTATTTCTTTAACAGATTTACATGGAAAACCTTCTCCTTTCTTTTAATAGAGGTCTGGTAGTTAGCCTTTGAAATCTTTTTTAAGGACGGTAAACGGCCCTTTAAATCCGATACGTAGTTTGTGGTTCCCGGTAGGGAGTAGCAACAAAACTTTCTCTCCTGCTTCCAATTCTTTTTCTTTCGCGACTTTCCTGTATCGGTTAGCGTGCTTTGCGCGTGCTCGCCAAGATCTTAACGATCGCACCCATCAACAGGTTTCGGAATTGAGATCCGTTATCCGTCAACACTTTTTGCAACACTTGTTGGGAATCCCAACCGAGTGAAAATCTGCACGAGGGCTTCTGCGACATGCTTGGCATCTGCGCATGTTAGCGGGATAGCTTCTGCCCATAAAGTGCATGTATCGACTAAGGTCAGGATGAACCTGTTCCTTCTTTTAGTCCTTTCGAAAGGCCCTAAAATGTCGATCACAACCCGTTCGAATGGTGTTCCCATTATTGGCATTTCACCCATGTGGACTGGGGGTGTCCGTTGCTTGGGTGGTACACGTTGGCACTGGGCACAGGATTTGACATATCTGATAATATCAGTATTTACTCCTGGCCACCAATAATGAGTGGTTATCCGTTGGTTTGTGGCGTTCTGTCCCATATGTCCGCTGAAGGGAAGAGAGTGCCCCATTTCTAGGATTTGGCTTCTGTACTGTTTCGGTACTAGGAGCTGGTTGTAACCTTGGTCAGGCTTGCCCGTTCTCCGATAAAGTACGCCATCCTCAGAAAAAATGTCCCCGTGCTGTTTGGGTTCCTTAGCCATGGGCAGTTTCCTAAAGCAGGGTGCCAAAGTAGGGTCCTTGTATTGCGCTTCTTTAAGTTCCATGGGTAACAAATTAGGCGCAGGCTCCCGTTCCTTCTTGGTTTGCCCTCTTGTAGTTACTGCTGCCACAATCGGCTCTTCTGGTTTCCCAATACACACGTATCTCCCGCCAAGTATGACTGGGTAGATGGGATCATCCATAACAGCCGCTTTGATCACGCCTCTGACAAAGTCAGAGTGTATCTCCACCAGTGCGATGGGAAGCGCTGTAGGTGCATCACTCTTACGAACTCCACAAAGTTGGACGGTCTCTCCTATCTCTTGACCGGGTTTAACCAGGTGTCTGGCAACAATGCAATCATAAGAAAGCCCCGTGTAAAATAAACAATAAGTTGAAGAACCGTTCAAAATAACAGTACCTCGCGTTGAGGATCTCTCTCCCTCAGGTTGAGAATCACTGACATTAATTCCACCTTGCGAGACTGTTAGCAAGCATCCGATGCGTTTAGCCCCGGTGTGCTCGCTCTGATCATATGTCCCATGCTCAGGAGTTTTCACTTTGTCACCATGTTCTTTCTGACCGCGCTGCCATGTAGGACGGTTGGGTTGATCAGATTGTTTGTTGTTGGTGGGGTACTTGTTTTTGTAGAACTTAGACTTTTAAGGATTGGGATTTTGGGGTCCACTTTCTCTGTGGTTATTTTGGTGAGAAGCATGAGAAGATTGGTCTAGATTATTCTTTCGAAAAGGCTCTTCTTTCGGTTTACGTTTTGTGGTCCACAGTTCGGCCAGCACATTATGATATCGCTCAGATATTTTTAAGATGTCTTCAAGCTTTTCTGCACCCTGCTCAGCTAGAAATCTCCGGGTGTCACCAGACAAAATGTTCTTTATCTGTTCGTATATAACGAACTCCTCAAGACCTTCATAGGTAGAGGGGAGCTGCGAGAGCTCTAGGCACTTTGTCAAGTATCCCTTTAGACGAGAGGAGAACTGTTGAAAAGTTTCAGAACTCTCCTTTCTGCTATTACGAAACAGTTGCAAAAATTTTCGAGCAATCATTTCAACGCGCTCCAGTAACGCTTTCTTCAACACGTCATAATTGTCTTGTTGGCTGCTTTCCAGTTTAGAGTACACATCATAAGCACTACTTTTTAATGCCTGAGAAAGCTTCATACACCAACGCGACCTCTCTAAACTATACAGAGTTGCCATTTTCTCAAAATTTTCTAGCCACGTATCAATCTTGTCATTAGGACAAGGGAAAGATTCTAGCGCAAAAGACATAGCAGTGAGTTGATGAGAATGAGTGCTAGAAGGGTCAGTTAAAGAAGAATGAGGAGAAGACTCTCCATTGCTGGAGGTAGAGGCAGCTCCATGGCTTTGGATCTCTAGAGCTTTAAGCGCCAACTCGTGCTGTCGCTCCTTCTCTCTTTCCTCATGCTGTCTCTCCTTCTCTTTTTTTCTCATGCTGTCTCTTATTCTCTCTTTCCTCATGCTGTCTTTCCTTCTCTCTTTCGTTCGCTCTGCGGATTTCCATTTCTTCCTCAATTTTCTTCTGCTGTAGTAGACGGTCTTCCGCTTCTTTCCTTCTAGCTTCTTCTTTTTCGTCTTTAGCTTCAGCTGTTTTTCTCTCCGCGTCATATCTGTCAAGTTCGTCCCTGAAAAAAGCTTTCGCTTCCTCGCCTTCCAAACCTTCTTCTCTTGCCTCGTCCCTGAGGATCTGCCTAAGCTTCGCCCTCTCTGCCATAGTAAATAGTTGACTGAGACTAAGACGAGAAAGAAATCAGAAAAAGGATACACTGGTTCCTTACCACTTACGAGAAAATACCAAAACAAAAGATGATATACTTTAACCTGGGATACCTCTTTCAAAAATATAGTGTCTAACTATCGCTGCTATTAACCGGCAATAAAGCACCTAATGCAGATGACTACGCCAAATAAATGGTAGTTAAGATTACTCACTGAAAAATAAGTTGCTACAGTGGAAACCAAATCATTATTGCAAAAATTTTAGGAGAAAATAAATTCCCTTAATTTTTAATCCACTATAAGTACACCCCTGAACTTAGTTAGGGTAAGGGAGGCAATTTACAGGACATAATTGTCTGAACGCACTCCTTAGCTTAGCTCAAACACCTACTTCTTCAGAACCCTGTGAATGTTATACACTCACAAACTTGACCAGCGTTTAGTATTACAAAATCAATACATAACATATCTTCCGACAAAATCAACCTGTAAATCAAAATATATAATACTCAATAATGCTCTGGGAAAAAACAATTATTATTTGTGTGGTCAGCAAGCCAATAAACAGATCGTTAGTCTAGGAAATAGTTATTTTTAAAGATACTAAATCTCACGATACAATCACACTCTTTCTCTATTATCAGAATAAAGAAAATAAATCCTACAGACGAGCTGATATTTGTCGTACTTGCTCAGAATAAGAGTTCAATTCCCGGAAAAAAACAAGCACTATTTGTCGTCTCGTCTTCCTATTCTAAGTTCAAAATCCCGTTAGGCAAGCGCACATTGGTCGTCCTTGCTCAGGATAAGAGTTCAATTCCGGGAGAACGAGCCTACATCTGTCGTATTTGCTCAGGATAAAAGTTCAATTCCCGGAGAACGAGCGCACATCTGACGTAGATTTGCGATAGGGGAATTAAGACATAAGTTGGTCCCTTCTGAATAGAAATAGAACAGGTGATAGCTCAGTGGGAGATAGTATAAGAAATAGATTTTTCACGAGTGAGATGGTGGAAAATCATAGAGTCTGTCCCTGAACCTCGAGAAGCTTCTCTCGATCAGCCTATCTCTACAACAGGTCTAGATTTGTCAGACAGGCTACTAGAATATATATATATATATATATATATATATATATATATATATATATATCTCTCTTCTTCTTCTTCCGTCCTTAGCCAACGACCGGCAAAGCAGTCAGTGGCCATTACGCCTAGTGGCGTCTTAAGGGCAACAGCGAATAGATTTTCTCTGCCGTTGTTCCCATCACGCCTAATGGCGTCTTTAGGGCAACGACAAATCAATCCGTTCGTTGTTGTTTCCGTAATCAAAGTGACTGGCAAATGGGTGATCAGCCCGTATATATATATATATATATATATATATATATATATATATATATATATATATATATATATATATATATATATATATATATATATATATATATATATATATATATATATATATATATGTATATATATATATATATATATATATATATATATATATATATATATATATATATATATATATATATATATATATATATATATATATATATATATATATATAAAAACTCACGTGCACACACACATAAGTGACGACAGTTAGACGCACAGACGTGAAAACTATATGAATGGAATATAGATTTTTGGAACGAGCTAACCGACACACTTGAATAAAGTTTATGTAAATTTTATTAACATAGAGAAAATTTTCCACAACAAATAAGTTTGCTTATCAAGCACATATAAATACACATAGGTTAATGAATTACTAAAAGAATAATAGACCCATAGGTGTAATCCTTTCCCCCCTCTGTTTACCCCACGATCCCGTTAGAAGAAAAGTTATAGCTCCAAAGAATCACAGATTTATACGCATTGGTCTAAGATTTTCCTCTATAGTTAAGAATAGAGTTGATACCTGAATCTATTCTAAGAGGAAAACATCATTAGCAACAACTTGCATAAAGAAATTACAATATGGGTGCCTAAATTTTTAATAAGTGAATCACTCAGTCCTGCTTTCACTCTATTCATTCAGCAGTGGCCACTGGGGTACTTTCTTACCTACAAACTTGCTGTTGTTCGCCTTCTGGTGCAAACTTTAGGACACACATACGAGGTGAATCTGTATTCTTTTTGGTAAAGAGAATCTCAGCTATGCAGATACAGGTTTCATCCAATGTTCCGGGGAGCGTTCACTTTACAACTATATTTTAAGATTACTGTTAATGTCACTTGAATTAGTTCAGGTAAGAAATTTTAAACCGGCTGACAGTGTCAGAATCTCGAGGTTTCCAATACTTAGGAAATGACAGGTTGGAACTTCTCACAATATAAAATTCTTGGTCACACCACAATTAGTCAAAAAGTCGGAAATGTTACTGTTTGTAATTTTTTGGCACAGGGGCTGAATGTACCTGAGATTTTGGGAAGAAATATAAGCTGGCGCGATAGGCCCAGTTACTGCATTTAGTCTTAAAGTTCGGGAAATTGGGTACTCTGTTTATTTCTGGAGGTAAACACAATGCCAGACAGGTTTTAACTTGTAAACCCACGTATTTAAGTCCTAAAATGTTTCTTCTATGATTATTCTCATATGTACTAAAACCGCTGGTATATGTTGGGCTTTGACCCAGATACTCTATAAAGAAAAAAAAAACATACAGAATACTTAATCATAATATTATACACAAATCCTATCCTACCTCACTTAGAATATAATATTCAACTCGGTTATAAAACTTAAATTATAAACTGCAACCTTAGAGCTTGTCTTATCGTTTACAACTCCCGTGAAATAAATTCTAGTCATGACAAAAAAAAATCAATCACCATGAATTAGAAATAAGTACATATTTCGTCAATACTCAATGATGAATCAGTGCATTAATTTAGATGGTTAAGCTATTCTCTAACTGGTGACTAGCAATTTAATTAAATTTATTTATAGCTGAGTGAGTTTTAGCTTTTTTTTTTTTAGCTCGAAATTATAATTTCCTTTGCTATCCACTGGAATACAGTAAACTTAGAGAAAATATAACTGACTTATCTATTAATCACTCTGCACATAAATCAGTGAAGATATAATAGGCGATTTACCACTTTAATCACTCACAAATACTATCAATATATTTACCTCACACAGAACTACTTAAAGACTATTCTACAACGCAAACTGAGATATTCTAGTTAAATAAAAAGTGATTTCTAGAAACGTAGCTAGGTTGTCTAGCGAGACTGCGAAGTCTGAATGAATTTGAGTTAGATTTCTAGAGTATATATCTCTCTGAAATCATAGGAAAATATTAAGTCTAAAACCCGAAAAACAGACCCATTTGCCATATGTTAGCACCTACGTCCAGATTTACATATTTCCTTACTCATTCTACGAATGAAACGAATCTTGACGCCCATGCCGCCCAGACTCTCTCTGTTGCGTATGGACTCATTTGAGATCCTACGTAACGTAATAGACCAGACCCCGTGCAAGATTTCCTCGACTTGCAGGATCACATGAATTTTGCCTGCAGACTATAGTCATAAACGCAAAATAAGCGACTCGTCTTTCATCTCAAATCTTTCACCTTGAATAATTAACTTATAGGCGAGCAGATCAGAGAAAAGTGATAGACGATAGTCTTCCTATTATCCCTGTCGAGAACGAATTAACGCGATTCCGATCTCTCATCAAAGAATCTTAGCTAACAGCCATAAAATGCGTTGCTAAATTGGAAACGAAATGACAAAGGTTTTAATATGGTAGAGCTTTCGTTAACAATCGAGCGTATGCGAAAGAAAGGTAAAAGAGTGAAAGAAAGGAAAAGACAAGTGCAGAAAAAAGAATAGATACCTGAAATTTATTAATCATAAATCTCTGCCACAACAAGATTATTGCTCCACTATGTCTGCTACTCGAGTTAAAAATCAATGTTTTTCTGAAATAATATTTTAGTGTTTGCTGAAATAATGTATGTTTTAAATGTTTGCAGCAGTAATATACGAGTATGTTTAGTGTTTGCAGCAATAATATATGTTTAGTGTTTGCACCAATAATATATGTTTAGTGTTTGCAGCAATAATAAATGTTAAGTGTTTGTTGAAATAAATGTTCAGTGTTTAAGAAATCAAGTTTAACATATTTTTAAAGGTTGCTGAAACAATTAATATTTATTGTTTGCTGAAATAATACATTTTTAATGTTTGCTGAAATAGTTTAAATTTAATATTTACTGAAAACACATGCTCATAAGTTCAGTAAACCTAATAAACCAAACTAGTGTATATTTCTCTTTCAGAGGGAAGTTTTAAAGCAAGCGGCTACTAGCAGGGCCCACGTAATTGGGGAGTTGGGCGCTTCTTTCACGTACAAAATGAGGGACGTCGTTAAAGTCAACAAAAGTCAAATCTAATGACCCCGAATGACGTCAAAGAAACGTTTAGCACAATGATCACAGTTCATTCTTTGAGAATAAAAATGTTATCGTGTGTTGAAGCTGTCATTTCTTGTTTATTTATTTGAATCATTTTATTCAATTTGTAAACAAAGTGGTTGTTCAAACAAGTAACAAAAGTAGCGCCTTTAAACAGATAAGCCAAAATGGTTGTTCAAACAAGTAACAAAAGTAGCGCATTGAAACAGATAAACTAAAGCGGTTGTTCAAACAAGTGATAAAAAACATAGTACTATAAACAGGTAAATCAAAGAGGTTATTCAACTAAGTAACAAAAAGCAACGTTGTAAACATAAACCAAAGTGGTTGTTCAATTATCAAAAGCAGCGTTTCAATGGTTATACAACACTGGCTTTTGTAACCACATAAACAAAGATGACTTTTTAATTCTTTCGGGACGTTGGGTTTTCCCATGTTTTACGCAAGGAATTTTTTGCGACTCAGATTTTTCATATAGTTGTTACCATGTAAGTGTCAGTTATTTCAAAAGTTTTTAACAAAAATAGTTATGTTATATATAATTATTTAAAAAGGAAAATGAATGAGAATTCTGAATATGTTCAGCTTATGAATTTAAAAAACATTTTTTATGAGTATAAAATAGTTGGAGACTGGGAAAAGAAAAAAATTTGACAAAAAAATAAAAAAAAAACCATATCAGAATTACCAAAACACTCAAGATAGCTAATCCATCACTTATGTTAAATCCAAGATATAAAACACATTTCGGTTCAAAGTTTATACTCTAATACTTTTTCACTTGGTTCAAGAAAAGAAAAGACAATTCTTTTGGTAACAAATTTTATGA